>JABSTT010003342.1:0-28674 GCA_013339685.2 Hyalomma asiaticum | reverse complement strand
TTTGGCATTGAGGCTCGCAGACGATAGGAATGTTTTCACTGATTCACATGCGCATTTACCTTGAAAGTAAGGTGACAAAAAAGTTTTTCCATTAAGGACCTGCGTGAATTTGCTTCCCAACAGTAAAGTGCAGAGATGTTCATCTCTGATGCCATTCCAATCGCTCCTTCACTCTTCCGATCATATAAAGGGAAGTGAACAGGTACCCATAAAGAGTACCGTCTTTTGTATTGGCACAAGCGTGGTGCGCCCTAACAAATCCAGAAAATCACTACGCCACTAGACGTGGCGCTGGGGGAATACCTGTAAAAGTTGCAATGTTTGACCATTTAGTTTTGTTGCGTCGGTTATTCGCAGTAATAAATTGCTAAAATGGCCATTCACACTGGCGTCTTTATTGTTCGGCAGATTGCAAAAGGTTGCCCATCAACGTTACACTTGGGGCCTAAGAGTCCTAACCGATTTACCTTCACCCTGAAACTGGGGAGTGCGACCCCCACGGAGAACAAAACAACTGCAACAGTTTTCCTTCAAAAGCAGAGTGATGCAACAATGTCAGAACCAATAGGTGCATTAGCCACATATGACGTTTTCCTCTGACTGATGCACATGTCATAATAAACTACATTAAAGAAAAAACTATTCTGCCTGTGTTTCATATTTTTCTCCTATTGAATACACGTGCTAGAGCATGTAAACACTGTTATTTTGCACTACGTTGCCACCGAACTGGAGACTGACTGAGCGAATTCAACATTTCGAATGCTATTCTCTGGTTGCGGGATAAATGACAGCGAGGAAGCATGCCAGCACCACTAAAGGCCCACATTGACATCGACATACGCGCGATCTTGGCCAAAAGTTGCCAAACATAATTAATTGAACGTTTATTTGTTGAGTACCCCAACTCTTACGGAGCAAATGGTATAATAAAAAGCCTTCCCTTTCTTGTACAGGTTTCATCACAAATTGATCTGGTAACTTCCTGGGTTGAATAGTTTTAGATTTAAGTAGCACTAAGGCTTTCAACACCCTGAATTCTTACATTTTCTTTAGCAAACTTGAATGATATGGCAGCAGTTTAATTATTAAGCGGTATCACCGGATTGCCATTAAGGCCCTTTATCACATTGTGAACACTGCTATAAAACAAGGCCAGTCAGTCGGTATGCTTATCTCGCGCACGTGAACCAAATATTTATTTTGCAAAGGCGCTTATTGAAGGCTGGCGTCAGGCCGACCGGTAGCTTGTTCAACGGCTGAAAGCACGAGCCCCGAGAGCGAGCGGCGAGCACGAGCAGTGCGCGTTAGATCCAGACCCACTAAATCACACTGGAGAGCCTACATTTATTTCTTTATTTAGTACATACTGCACACATTGTGGTCCTGGCAGGACGGTCATACATAGTGCAAACAAAACTAACACATATAGAAATGTTTATGC
The DNA here is from genome assembly GCA_013339685.2 of Hyalomma asiaticum. Taxonomy (NCBI): domain Eukaryota; kingdom Metazoa; phylum Arthropoda; class Arachnida; order Ixodida; family Ixodidae; genus Hyalomma; species Hyalomma asiaticum. The sequence goes on along the minus strand of JABSTT010003342.1, from coordinate 27,230 downwards.
ATTCATACGCAAAAGTACAATTCAAAAGAACGTAACAAAATACAATAGAATAAAAAGAAAACGCACAGAAAAGCACATGTTAATCAATGATCACAAGTCCTACGGCGCGGGCAGAGAATTACATTCAGAAATGGTCGGTGGAAAAAAAGGGAAACTTGTACGCGTCTTCCTATTGTAGATAGGTGTTACTGCATCAGTGGGATGGTCGTGTCTGCCTTGTAGAGAGAGGACTTACATAAAGTTGAGCCACAGAGTGCAACTTTGTTTAAATTACAGCTGGAAGTCGTCTCCTCCTGATTAAACGAACGTCGTACCCGAGAACACAGACTAGGGTGCGTGGGTTTTCCTTCTTTCTGTACACGGGTATAACACAGTGTTTTTTTTTTTTTGAATTTAAAGCGAAAACATAGGCACTGCACGGGGATCTCTCCACAATAACGAGATCAAGCAATGATATTCCTGCCTTGAACGTTGCAGCCGCGACCCTAATGACGTAAGTTGTTTAAAATGGGTAAGGCACTTCCCAGGCGCATGGGAAGCAAATATGAAATTCAGCTTGCGCGCAAAGCGAGAATTTGATTCACATATTTACAGGAGCCTCAACAACCGATCGGTACTTTTTTCGCTGTTCAGAACGTGCTCTTGGGTTCCTTGAAACTCTCCTGAAAATTTACCTGCTTAACGGTCAGCGATTGATCTTCCTCCGTACACCTCGTTCCATTATTCCTCGCCCAGTATTTGTCATTCATAGTAACAATCGCTCCGACATCATAACTTCTTTGTGTAGCGTGTTACAAGTTACTATCATAAGGGTTCATAATTCATAAGGGTTCCCTCTGACCCGCTAATATAGCAAGTAGCTCTGTGTTAAAGGACGTTAATTGGCGTAACAGAATTGTTCGGGCTATCATCATCACCATCCTGTTGCCCCTGCAGGGAAGGGTCTCTCCCATAGATGTCCAATTACCCCTGTTCTGCACTAACTGGGCCCAATTTATCCCCGCTTACTTCCTGATCTCATCTGGCCACCTAACTTTCTCTCCCCCTGCCACACTGGTTTTTTCTATGAAGCCATTCTATCACCCTTAATAACCAATGGTTGTCTTGTTTCGCATGACGTGCCCGCCCACGCCCATTTTTTATTCTTAATTTGCATTAATGTCCCTAACACGCGCTTGTCCCTAACCGACTCCCCTCTCTTCTGGTCCCTCAAGGTAACACTTACCAGCTACCGTCCCATAGCTCGCTGCGTCATCCCCAATTTAAGCTGTACCGTCTTAGTTAGTCTTTAAGTTCCTGCCCCGTAGGTGAGTACCGTAAGATGCTGCTGTTTATACCTTTGCTCTTCAGAGACAATGGTAACTACCATTCATTAACTGACAATGCTTGCTGAATGCACTCTACGGCATTATAACCCTCCTAATTACGTCAGCCCAGAGCTCATTATTCAGATCAGTGTCCCTACCTGGCCGTAGAAGACAATTCACTTCCACTTCAAACGCCTCGCCATATTTCAAACCGCTGTTCTCGTCCAAAACTAGTGAACGTTACTTTAGTTTTCTGAATAACATTTTTCAGGCCCACCGTTCTACTTTGCCTGTCTACGCAGTAACCATGCTTCGCACTTCGCCTTCCGAGTTACTCAGCAAGGCAATGTCATCAGCAAATCTGAGCTCACTGAGGTATTCCCCATTAATTCTTGCACTCACCTGTTCCCAACCCAGTGTTCTGAATACTTCTTGTAAACATGCTGTGGTTAACATAGGAGAGATTGTGTGCCCTCGTCTTACAGGTTCTTTATAGGTGTTGTGCTGCTCTCTTTATGGAGGAGTATGGTGCTGTGGAGCTGTTGTAGATCTCCGACTACGAGCACCGCTAAAGTTCAATTTGTGATTTCCACTTCATTTTGAAAGTATATATTTACTTCTGCTACTGTAATGATCCGGCAAATGGGATCCGCGCTTAGATAGATAGATAGATAGATAGATAGATAGATAGATAGATAGATAGATAGATAGATAGATAGATAGATAGATAGATGGATAACATTCAGATTCTATTATCATCAGTCATATGTATTATTGTTTGCAAGTTAGTTCTTGTTAACGTCATATTTCTTTAACCGTGCGGAAGCACTTTATAATCCTGGCTTTTGCCATGGCGGCTCCTCTCTAGCTTTTTAGGACTATTGAAACTGTGTTTCGCATAACCACTCATTACAGTTTTTAATCGTTTTCCTTAACGGCGTTATGTAATGCTCTAAAAAAGGGGAATACGCATCAGAGAGAGCCAGTTGTCGCAAACGTTTGAGGGAGCGCAGGGCCGAACAGCACAGCGAGGCAGGCTAGTCATAGGCCGTTTTAGAATCGCAAAGCCAGGATTTAAGTCATGCTCATGATTATAACTCTGAAAGAGAGCATGTCCGAAATCAATGATCGAAAATCACTAAGTAAGGTTTGTATGTCACACAAGTTAGGTTAGAGTGGTTACGATAACGAGAGTGCACAGTGATAACTACCAAATAACGATTAAAGAATGACCTGATTTTGCAAAGCATGTAATTAAGGCACATAACACAAGAAAATCTTGAAACTAAGACGGCGGTCCAGATGGGTGTCAAACGAAAGGTGCATCTCGAAAGATATGATATTGGTCATATTCACGTACATGACATGACATGATGTTCTCATGTCATGCTATGGCATGAGCATGACTCTGGAAGCAGAATACTATTGGAAGGAATTGATATGGGTGTCAAACACCCTATCATATGACCAGGGGAAGGGATCGATATGGGTGTCAAACAAAGGTGCATGTCGAGAATGAAATATTGGTCATAGTCACGTTCATGACATGACATGATGTGTGTAGTGGGAGAGTGTTTTTTCGGGAACTAGAAGTGAAAATGACGAAGAGAGCGCGCTTGTGCGAGCGGAACGAGAAGCGCGTGGCCTTCGGTGCTTCGGAACGCCGACGGCGGATCGAGCGTACAGTGACCGAGCGGTGGCACGTTCGGCCCAGGAGAACAGACGCACCGAGCTGGTGCCACCAGACCAGCCGGGACGTACCGGGCGTTCTCATGTGGCGAAACAGGTGTCCTGGACCTTGCTGGCTGTTCCTGCGGTGGACAAGCGAGCGGGCCAGTACGAGCGGCTGGAGCAGTGGTGTGGCCGGGACCATCTACCGATTCGTGGTCACGGTGCACGCAGGTTCGAGGCCGGCACAACCACCTGCTGAGGGCGTGGTCACGGTGCCGCGCCAGTTCCAGTCCATCGAACCGCCTGCTGAGAGCGTGGCCACGGTGCCGCGTTGCCGTCTGGCACAATTGCTACTGAGGGCGTGGCCTCGTTGCCACGTCGGATGTGAAGCGCCCCCGTCACGCTCGTGAGCGAGCAGCTCAGGATCTGCTCATTCCCGGACACGACCCATCGTGCCTCCTCTACTGATGTCAGCGTGCGCCGCCTCCGAGAGTCACGGTACCGTGAGCGGTGCTGACGGCTTCTGACGTAATGTCATGCAGGACGGCCGCTTACTCGCGTGAGATTAGGGAACAGACTGTGTTGTTTGTGCATTGTTCCACCGTTGGAATTGTGCGATAAATGTTCCTTGTCTGTGATTTAGCTGTCTGTGTTGGAGTCCTGGGCCCACGAACCACCACAATGTGCTTATGTCCTGAGCATGGACTCTGTAAAAACAATGTGAAGGAGGGCTGTTAAGATGGGAGTCAAGAAAATATGTATGTCGCGAGACGCGATAGAGTTAGTCATGTTCACGACATGAAATACATGATATGGCATGAGCATGACGAAGCAAAAATTAACGGAAAGGGGTCAAGTGAGTCTCAAACGAATGGTGATTGTCAAGGAATCCGATATTGTTCATAGTCCGTTCACGAAATGACTGCGAAGATCATGCGATGACATGAGCATGACTCTGAAAAAATAAGAATCCTGCAAGGAGGTCGAGATGGGCGTTAAAACGAAAGGTGAATGTCGAAAATGTGAATTGTCTATTAGTCACGTTGACGACGTGACACGACATGCTCATATGCTACGACATGAGCACTATTCTGAAAAATTAAAACTACTGGAAAGGGGTCGAGATGGGAGTCATACGAAAGGTGTTTCCCGAAGGATGTGATATTGGTCATAGTCAGGTTCATGACAAGATGTGCTCAGTCGTGCTATGACATGAGCATGACCTCTGCAAATAAGACTACTGGAAGGGGATCAATATGGTGTCATACAAGAGGCGCATGTCGAGAATGTAATATGGTCGCAGTCACGTTCGTAACATGATATACTCATGTCATGAACATGAACTCTGCAAAAATTATGTACAGGAAGGAGGTCAAGATGGGTGTCAAACGAAAGATATAGGTCGAGCGAGGCCATGTGAGTTTAGTCATGTTTCATGACATGAAATACATGATATGACATGAGCATGACAGAGCGAATTTAATGGAAGGGATGAAAATGGGTGTCAAAGAAAAGTAAAGCTCGAGGGAGTTATATAAGTTATAATCATGCTCACGACATCACTTACTGATATGACAAGTGCATCATTATGCAAAAAGCTATGAAAGGGAGTCGATACCGGTTGTAAAACGAAGACACAGGTGGAGACATTATATAAGTTATAGTCATTTCATGACATGATATGGTCATGGCACAACATTGATTATGACTCAACATGAACCTTTAAGGGGGCTGAAATGTGTTTCAAAGTAAAGGTACCGCTGAGGGATGTGATATTTTATAATCATGTTCATGACACGACATCATCGTGGCTCGAGATGATCATACTCAACATAAAGACAAACTCAAGAATTACTGCAACGGCGTTCGGACACTGATAATAAAGCAATTGTAAACTTACAATGTGTGATAGTCAGTCAGTAAATGCCACGCGTATATCTGTATTTAACACCGTAAAAATGTTGTAGCATGATGTATAAGCCATTGCATATGTTCGGCATTTACTCAATTAAGAACCAGCGCTAGATACCTACTTCTTGGCTAGAGTTCCTTCACTGTCGCTATTGTGTGGTGACTTTCTCTTAATGAATAACGTTGCTAATACATAAAACCTCGCTGGCATCTTGGCATAATATCGGCTCCCACGGTGCGTGAGACCTGGGTTTTTCTTGTTCTAGTGGGGTTTCCCATTTATCGCAGTCATGGTTCAGAAGCAATCCATCGGGGTAGGTTTTTACAGCCTAGTTCATTATCGACTTTCCGTCGAAGCTCCCCACCTTTCTTTTTTGAGGGTAGCGTCCACATCACAGAAGGTGCTGAAGCACGTTTGCCATTCAACAACACATTCCCACCTGTCTGCACTGCGCAGGGCGGACCCACACGCTTGTTCGCTCTGCATGATTTTCTATTAACTAGGTGGTGGCCTTTCAAACAAGCGAGCGTACGCGCCTTCGTCCCGGATATATTATATTATATATATATAGATTATATAGTTTGGTGAAGTAGGTGACTTCGGCTGCCCCATGAATGTAAGTATGAGATGTAGCACTTCACCAATATTTCATTTATCGGTTGACATTTCGGTCAGAGAAAGGTAAGGCTTTAACCGAAACGTCGACGAATAAATGAAATATTATTGAAGTGCTACACCGTGTATATATATATATATATATATATATATATATATATATATAAGCACTAGCACACACTAGAAAGACAAAATATGGACGGCTGCAAAAGAAGCGTAGAGCCTCCCTCCAACGACCGACAAAGGTTCCGGGAATGTGAGTACAGCAGCTCACATAAAAAGAAAATACCGTTTCTTGGCTGCTGCCACAGATTGACAGTCAATAAGGAAGTGCAAAGTTCGTCGCATAGAACGGAGGCACACAGCAGCAAGGACAAGAGCAACAAAAAGTAAAAGAAAGAAAAAGGACTGTCCGTACTAAAACCCCTTGCGTTGGTAGTACCAGCGAAACGCGTTTAGCTCTCTAGGTTGAAGCTAATCGAGAAGTGAGACAATGAAAGCAGAAATGTGGGACATTCGTACCATATGCTAAGAACCGGCACTGGCTATAGGGTTGAGGGGGTGTTGGCCACATCAGCGTTAGACCGCGTAGGAATATGAGCGTGCGGCATTTTGGCACGAGTACGTCAGTGAGTGCGCAGCCGCACCCTCTTGCGCAACGGTGTGCTGCTGCACAGATATTTACGTGCAGCATTTTCTTTTCTTCTGGTTGTAGGTGCAACCGTAAACAATGCAGTAATGACCTGTCGATAGGCTGTAGTTAATTTCCTTCCTAGGCTCCACTAGCCTCAACACTAGCTAAGAAGGCAAGGTGTTTGAGGTTCGAATCGGCGCCCCTCTATGGCTCGAGTACACGGTGGTAGCGCGAAGGAAGAGCCGTCGGCCGGTAAAGAGAAGCTTTATTCCACACTCAGGCGTCTGCCCGGGTCCAAGCCCGAACCTCCGCTCTCCTCTTACATCCAAGGCGTCGTCACTTCAACCCTCGGTTAAAGAAAGAGGTCCCCGAACAAGCCAATCACACTTGTGGGTGGGCATCACGAAAGCCAATCGCACAAACACTTTTATGACATGGCATTGGTCAAACATACGCCACAATCTACAACACACGAGGGGATAGGTTCACTGCGCAACACGCGTCATTTTCCCTCTCTCCTGCGTTGTCGCCTGTGTATTAGCCCAGACGACCGCCGCGGCCGGAGGCCGTGCTCGAGCTAACCTGCACGCGCACCACGTCCTCTTTCAAGAAGCTGCCACACAGCGGTGAGAATATTTGCAGGCCCTGTCCACTAACGATTACGTCATTGTCTCACCTCGCCCTGCCATCATCTGTCATTTTAAACGACCTTGGGTCGTTAAAGCAGCCGGGCAGCTTGATCACCTGCACGCTTCGAGGGCCGTAATTGCGACCAGAATGCGACTGCACACAAAAACATCTCCCGGTCGCATCCCGCAGGGCAGTCGCAAAAACAATTCAGTTTTCCTACGGTATTGACAAAGGACGCGTACTGATGTCAAGCTGCAACTGAAACCAGGCGGCAATGCCCTCCGACGGCGCCCCCGCCGGGTCGCCGTTTCTTCCCTGCGTGAGGTCTTCCCGCGTTTCTTTTTCGCGGAGCCGGCACATGTCCCTCGTTTGTGGCAATGCTCCGAACCGCGGTACGGGAATCGTTCTGCGTTTTGAAGTAGTCGCACAGTTGGACCACCAACACCACGCCGACCCTGCATACCTCAATTGGACTAACTGCTGTTCTTAAAGGACATTTAAATCGCTATAGTGAGCTAAAAACAACGCGCGCACTTTGCGAGCACGGCAAAAACGTACGTGCGGCTCTGCGCAGCAAACAGCCCAACGAAGGGGCGTGGCGTGGAGAGCTCTCTCCCACGTGCTAGCAGACGACAAAAACAGGTTCCGACTCGCCGGTGCGAGAGTGCCGATCGAAATGTCTATAGGAGGCGTCGGTTCGCACACCAGAAACGTCCTCTCCACCACCGCAGATGAGCACAACTCTCTACTGTAAAGCATACATACCGGTTTCATGGCAGCAAAGGCGTGTAGCATTGTGATATGGCCGCAGGCAATCAACTGTCACACTTTTAAGAGCGCACCGGCGGCCGCGCGCTCAGCCAGCTAGCTACTGGGCGGCCGGGGGCTGCCGGCCACGAAAAAGGATCAATTCTCTGCAAAATCGTTGCAGGGGCGGTCGTGTGTTTGGACACTCCGCGTTGGAACAAATTCCATACGTGCACTTCAAAACGATGCCTTGATAACCACCTCCCGAGTTTCGTCAGCGTAGGGCCAAACGGCCGAGTACAGCACTGAACACTCAACGAGGCCTTTCGAAAAAACAAGGCGTCAGACAATCTGGCGATATATTAGTTTCCCGCCAGGGCCAGGGTTGATTTTGCAGCGTGTGGCTTCGTGGACTGGAGAGACGACACACTGGGACAGTCAACTCTCGCCTGCTTACAACAAACGCTTATTCACATGCGCCAAATGAGTATCGGGGTACATTGGCGAGAGAGGAATTTCTTCCGTCGTTTGAAACAGCGAAAGAACGACGTCGCTAATGGCCACACAATGGCAAATGCACTCGCAGAGCATGCCATGGAGTACTGCAAGATAAACCGGGACAACGCGGGCATCGCTGCCACGGAGAAGAGAACGAGCCTTAATCCTAAATCACTCATAATTCAGACAACTAGAAACATAATCTAGAGTTCACCTGGCACACTAAACCATGGGTACTTCCGAACTTTGCGTCATTCGCTCACCGCTACTTAAGAGCGATCTGCTTAGCCAGCATGCCATCGTGAACAAGGGATACGTAGGGATCCCGAAAGGAACTTTTATTTTCTTTTGAAATTGACCAGTCACCTGCTCCTTTAATACTGTGTTTACCTGCTAGACGGTATTCCGTCGAACTCTCGACTATGTGTATTGTGGTGGACACTTATAAATTGCAAAGCTTCATATGTGTGCAGTACGTCAGGTTGAAGAGGATCCTGACATGATGGTGCCAATTTGATGCAAAACATTTTAGCAGCGAGGCTGCTTAGGTTAGCCGGAATTTATAAGGCGTGCCCGTTTTAACACCGAAGCTCTTTAACAAATACCGTAGTATCGAGGCAGCATGCGAAACCACTTGAGATTGTGTTCCGTGATATCGGCAAAAACCGGTTACGTGGCATTGTGTTACGTCATGAAGGCAGAAGCACGTCACGTGACATTTCGTTGCGTGATTTTCTCCGGAATATGCCATGTGACTGTTGAGGAATGCATGTTAGCTTCCCCTTGTTTCTGTTGCTCGTTTGAGAATCAGCTCTGCAGCTCTGCAGCAAGGGGGGTGGGACCTTGATGGGGCGAAAACAATAGCGCAGCGGGGCGGAGGGCGTAGGGACGTTGACCGGTACGGGTCATATTGGCAGGCGGACTCGGGGAGCGAACGAGTAAAGAAACGACGGTCGCTCCTACGAGAAGTGTTTCAGATGTTGTTGAGACAAAGTTGCTGTGCAGGTTTGTAATTAGGCGTAAATAAACTGATTGATTGATTTGTGGGGTTTAACGTCCCAAAACCAGTTCTGATTATGAGAGACGCCGTAGTGGAGGGCTCCGGAAATTTCGACCACCTGGGGTTCTTTAACGTGCACTGACATCGCACAGAACACGGGCCTCAACATTTCGCCTGCATCGAAATGCAGCCGCCGCGGCCGGGATTCGATCCCGCGACCTTCAGATAAGCGTAAATAAACTAGTACCACAATCCAACTTTGGCCTCCAATTATCGACGAAGCATCTACCATCGAACACCAAGAAAAAAAGACTTACACATCGAATAGTGACACTTCATTCCGAGAGTTTGAGTAAGCACGTCACGTGGTTTGGGCAAGAACATGTCACGGATTGATTGATTTATGGGGTTTTATGTCCCAAAACCAGCTCTGATTAGGAGAGACGCCGTAGTGCAGGTCTCCGGAAATTTCGACCACCTGGGGTTCTTTAACGTGCACTGTCATCACACAGCACACGAGACTCCACATTTCGCCTCCATCGAAATGCAGCCGCCGCGGCCGCGATTCGATCCCGCCACCTTCGGATCTGCAGCCGAGTGCCATAACCACTAGACCGCCGTGGCGGGGCAAGAACATGTCACGGTCCTTTACGTCGTATTGAGGGGAACCTCTCAGGGGATATTTTGTTGCATGGTATTGGTGAGAAAATATGAAGTTACATTGCGCTGCATCATTTTGCAAGGAACATGTCACGCGACATTTCTTTGTGTGAGTTTGGGGGAACATGTCACGTGAAAGTGAGTTTGGTGATTTTCGCAAGAATATGTTACCTGACATTGCCTTACGTGGTGTTGGCTGAAACATGCGGCGGGACATTGCGTTACGCGATTTTGGCGTAGCATGTCACGTCACACTGCGTTACACGATTTTGGGAGAACATGCCACATCACATTGCGTTACGTGATTTTCGGGGAGCACGTCACGTGCCATTGCGTTATTTTATTCTGTGTGATCACGTGGCATTTAGCCACCATTATCATATAACGCATGGTGACGAATCAGTTCCCTCCAAAATAGCACATGACTATCAAGACGCCTGTTGCGAGAAACTATCGAACAGGATGGCTGTGATTCGGCCTTGCGTGACCTAGCGGAAAGTGTGTACTTTTTACAAATGGATGGCAATACGCACCTGGTCAATCATGTACATATGAACGTATCCGAGTACTAATCGTTCGGCCAGAGACATAAAACAAGCAAATATGTCGCTTCTGAAAATGGTTGTTGCACTGAAAATCTCTTCCAGTATCTTTCACCCACAGCACTATTGACAAACCTGTAAGTATTATCAAAGCACAATTAATATGTTACTTATATTGTGATTAGAACTCAAAGCATAAACATTCAGAATCTATCAAATTTGTAGAGCTATAATAAGTGAATGCGGTTAGTGTGCGCGTCCGAAGGAGTAGGCAGTGCCCAAGAAACTCAAAAACAATATTTGAAACCGCGCATGCAGTTCACTTGAAACTTTCTTTCATCTGACATTTTCGGGCTTCTGAAGCAAAACCATTCGAACACCTACTCGTCACGAGCAGCTTTGTGCTCGATGTCTTAGTTCGAAGTTATTGCAAGAAAAGATGATTTATATGACCCAACAGTAGCTTTAAAGAGCGGTCGAACTTTCGCAGGAGTGAGATATCGCTAACGCAAAGAGCATAAAAATTTTTTGGCCTTTAGATATTTTTTCACCGGTGATGACGGAACTACGGAGAATGTGTAAAGACGAAAGCTTGCGCAAACGCACGAGCTCAAGCCTTGTCAAGGGCCTCGTCTCTAAACATTAAAAAAAGAAGCATTGTGCCATCAAATTCTATCGTATGGCTTTTGTACTGCGCGACTTGCCCATATAAAGAACCTTAGACTGAGAAAGTGAAAGATGTGATTTACGCGGCCCTTTGCCTACTTATGTGAGAGCTGGCCTTCGTAGGGGGCCTCCGATGTTATCGCCGATGTCTGCTGCTATAGAAGAGCAAAATGAAGTGGCAAGCTTGTGTTTCTCTTACTTTTTTGGCGTTAGTTGGCCCATGTAAGTCATCCCAATATTATATTGTAGTTATGAATAGTTGTCCCAAGTTATACAAATTTATGTCAGAACCACGTCAACAATGCAGTAGCGAATTCCTTTACTTGTGCAATGCTTCCGAATTTTTCGTCAATTTTACTGCGTCCGCTCCAACCCTAGAACCTCGAAAGTTGCAGGTGCAATATCGATGTGAAGCACTACTATTTTGTCTGTTCAATGAAGATATTTATTAGGATCAATGAAGCTTTCTCGCCTAAACCAAGCAAGGACACAGCTTCAAAGCAGCGAAATTTCAATGATGAAGAATGTCAATATCCGTAGTTCCTAGATTCTGTTACCTCTTGGTTTCTGCAGGAGCAACGCCAGGGCACATTTGAATTATAGCACGAGAATAAAACAAACGCGGTATCACGACGCCTATGCGGTGCAGCGCGGTTAAGGTAAATGTTTTCATCACATGACAATAATTGCGAATTATGCAGTTAGTTTCAATAGGGAAATGAGAGACGTGTGTAATCTTTATTGCTGTGGTCTTCCAACATACACCCTGAAACTTATATGCTTTGTATTCGTGACATGTTTATTCGACATTTTGGAAATTCATGAATACTTTACCGGGAAACCTGTGCCGTGCTGCCTCTGTCGACACTGCAGTGTAAACCTGACCGCAGATAAAAAGACCAATATGTGGTGTACATTGGAGTAAATCTGGGAATCCTTGCTTTATAACTGCCAGGCTAGCAAGTTTACATACTTTGCAAGCTTGGGACGTCGAAAATTGGCAAATTGAGAGCGAGATAAGCTAGGAGGGAAGCGAGCCCAATAATAGTTAGAAATCGAGTACCTTTCCGTCTACTGATAGTAGCGGTGACAGCAAGGACATACGTAAAAAAAATTGCGACTCTTCAATGCCAGCTTGGTCCCTTCACGGATAACGGTTTGGCGCTAGAGAGCACGGTCTATATATGAGCACTCCTTTTGTACGGCGGCTGGACTACCTGGCAAAGTCTGTTCAAAATGCACTCGGAAGTGCACCCGCAGACTAGGCGATGTTTACATGTGTCGCCTGGAAATGCTAGGATTCAAAAAAATAGCCACTTGCGGGGGTTGGTCTCCACGCGAAGAATCTTTGAATTGTCCAAAGAGATGCGGTACTCACGAACCTCGCTGTGCCCTGCGAGAGCGTTCTTCTGCCTTCCGAAATTTCACACGTCACCTTCGTGCTGCCCCAGTCCTCCTGCGAAGTTCTTTGCTTCCCCTATGTAGTTGACATCGAACTCTGCACACAGATTAGGTGGTGGTGGTGGTAGAGATTATAAAGGAAAGGAAGAAGGCGCTAATTTCTGTCTCCCATACTGGGGACACGGCTAAGCGCCACAGATTAGCTTAAACCACCCTTGGCGCTTTCTCTTTCGACGGTATGTGCTTCGGTCGTGGAAAGAAGCAGTCAGGCATCTTAGATAGTTCCACCAAACAACTGCGGCAGCACAAAAGCGACGTGCGATATTTTGAAAGGCAGAAGAACGCTCTCGCGGGACACAGAGAGATGCATGACAACCCAATCTAGTTTGACAAGTCAAAGGTGAGTGTACTGGATACCAAACTCCGCAAGCGCCCTTTTCTTGAATCCTGGCATATCCAGGCGGAACCTAGAAACATAAACGGATCTGCAGGTGCACTGCCGAGTGCGTATTTCAGTGGACCTCTTCACATGTTCCAGCAACCAAACAAAAGGAGCGTTCCTCTATACATATGCTCTCCAGCGCCGAGCCGTCATTCCTGAATAAGGGCCAAGCTGGCCTCAAAACACCGGGATTTTTCACCTTTGTGGTTAGAGTCACCCTACCTCAACTATCATTTTCCTGACCAGCCAGACACATCTGAAATGTTCATGATTAAATCTTTCCATTTATTTTTTATCAGGTCTGCAGTAACGCCATCCCAACCTTGCAACTCCTGCCAGTATAACTTTTAGACGTTTGTGCATGCGTCTACTGGGCTCCCTATAGTTACGTGTATCTTGGAAAAAATGGGCTACAGTTCGCGAAGGCAGCTCCCTTCTCCTCGCCGATGAAGTTTGTTCCGAAAGGACTGCAGTACCGCTATGACGCCAAAAAAAGAAAAAGAAGAAAAGACATTCCGCAGCCTACTTGCGATGCGAAAACAAACTTTTCTATGAACTACACGTCGCACAAATTCGCTGTTTACATCCTGCCCGTAATAAAACGGCAGCAGTAGCACACATTGGTCCTGCAGTTGGACACAAAAAGAAAAATGCTCCTGGAAGAACCGAAAGCCGGGCCATATTATAACATTTCTGGAACATCTTAAAAAACAGCGCCGATTTCGAATTACTCTTTAGTTGCAGTGTAGTGAATAATAAAAAAAAGAAACCTTGAGGCGCCCTTCCCACTCCTTAGAAGCTGTCAACGTTCTGCAATGTTATAAGCGCCGTCGCTTGTGATTTTCGTTTCATGCTTGGTTAGCGCTGCTTGTTGGGATATTTATGGGCGTGTCCACGCAAGTGGGGACACAAACAAGAAACTGGGAGTCTGCTGGCTAAACGAGAAATTTGGCAGGACATAAATATTGCCCTAGATTTTTTTTATTTTATTGACATAGAGCTTCTTGTCCATAACCGAGGCGATCGCGTCATTAAAGATCATTCAAGAACGAGGGACATCGCAAGCTGTAGGGTTGTGGCTTTCTCATAAGACTAGCGAAACGTCGTCTAACATAGGATGAACGCTAAGTTGGGGGTAAACGCTACTCCTCTGGTGATCTAATATGCTTCTGCCCCGCCACGATGGTCTAGTGGCCATGGTACTCGTCTCCTGATCAGAGGGACCGAGATGGAATCTCGGACGCAGCGGCAGCTTTTCAATGAAGGCAAAATCTTGAGGTTAGTGTAATGTGCGATGTCTGCGCAGATTAAAGATCCCGAGGTGGTCTAAACTTCATGAGCACTGCGCTGCGTCGTCTCTCATCATGAAATTGTTCTTTTGTGACATGAAACCCAGAAATTAGTAAAACATTTATTATTGAATTCCTGGCCGGCTCCCTATAACAAATCGTGGCTGTGTAATTGATCATTTTCAAAAACTTGTAAGTCCACTTTGTCGCAATGCTGTCTCTCCAGCAAAATCTCTCGGCTACAGATTACTTTCCTGCTGTAAGTACGTACAGGTCCGCCCATTGCGTCCGAGGCTCGGGAGCACCAGAAAAGCTCCTAAAGATTTTCCGGGGAGCGAGCAACCTCACATAGAGTTCGACGATTTCCAAATAGAGGGGCAGAGAAGGGCTGTAACTAAATTTCTCCCTCTGCGCGGGTTGAGGGCCCCTTAAAGATGACGGTTTACATATACGGACTACTAGACATTTTGCAGTTTTTAGGCACTCAGGAAGTCTGGAGTCCGGAGACGCTGATCCTTCGGCGAGGTAGGAATGTTCTTACTTTTTCTACATAATTCCAGCAGTTATGAGAAATTACAAAATATAGAGCCTTTTTGGGGCGCAAACTATTCCTACAAGTGTGATGGACAATTTTGTGTGGAATGTGTAGGTGCCTTTTTTGTAGTGGAACACGCGGAGATAGAGAATACATGAAGAGGACGTGGCCCTTGCACCTTGCGAGGGCGGACATTGCCGAGAGCGGTCAAACTATCCAAGACGGACGTTGTTGTTTTTCTTGGTCCTTGGATACTTTGGCGCAATCCACCTTAGGGGATAAGCCATGAACGTCGTCTTCCCTCTATACTCTATCTCCGCATGTCGCACTACAGAAAAGGGCACACACTCAATGCGCACAGCATTGTCTATCATACTTGTAACACATCATTCCTCGTAGACGAAGTCGACTGGGCAAGTAAGACAATGGCTCCAGAAGTGAACCGCCTCAAACTGGCAGAATCAGTATCTCCAGTTTGTGAGGACTATCGCCTATTTGAATGGAGGCGCGCTACGCGATAAATCAGTTCGCTTTTACATTCTACAATAGTCTTGGGAATACCATAGCGAGCCAGTAGTTATCGCTCATGCCAGGCTTCCTGCTTGGCTTCCACGTTCGCACTTCATCGTAGATAACGTGTCGGTGTCGGCGGCCACAGCGTGACTTCAAGCGATTGGGTGAATCAAGGGTGCGTAGGAAGCAAGGCGCGTGGCTTCCTCAGCGCAACAGATTGTCTCAGATATACAGCTATCATCGGCGTGGTCGAGAAACGGGAAGTTCGTATCCAGGCTATACTGTGGCGGCCGAGCATGAACAAGAAAGAAGGCGCTGTAGCCTGTGGTGCCGCGCTTGGCGGAGTTAAATGCATAAGTCACACACAAAGAAAGTTGTTCCAATCCATGTGATACGATAGACGCACATGGACGGCTTGTTCGTGAGAGTTCTATTCGTGCATTTCGTAAGGCAATTTGTTCGAGGGTGATAGGACGTAGAGTGTCGAAAACTTGAAGAGCATAGTTGAAGCATCCATTCGACGACATCTTCCGTAAGCTGTCACCCGCGATCGCTAATAACGACTTTAGGTGGCCCCGTCGGAGGATGACAAAACGCAGTTAGGTAGCGGACACATCGTCTGCTGTAGGCTAGGGCACTGAAAGTGTCTCAGGTACGTCAAGTGGTCGCTACACACCGATCCAACTATTTCCCTCAGAGGACCGTGGAAATGGACCGAGGAGCTTGATACCTATTTGCTCGAACCCAGTCCTTCGAGGTGGCACATGGTGTCGTCTACAAGGAGGCACACTTGTCGGACGCTTGTACGTTCACATTTTTTGCAGCTAGACACCTGCTGCTGCATCATTTGACGCATTTTGGGCCAGAAAAATCTGTATTGAAGACGGTCAAGCGTTCTCGCTGCTCCTAAGTGTCCGGAGGTTGCATCGTCCTGCACTGCCTGCAAGACGGAAGCGCGCAGACATATCGGTATGACCAGAAGGTATTGTGACCTTATAATAGAAAATTCTTGTTGGAAAGAAGGCCCTCACCTAGCAGGATTGCTTGGCTAGTGATTTCATTTTGGGCGCATTGCCACTCTGTGCTCATTGTATCCATATCAAGAAATGCAGGCTCCAAATATGTGGCCTAATGGTCAAAGTTGGCCGGATCACAGTTCGTCGTTGGAAGGGGCAGCCACGAAAGGCAACCTGCGTCGGCGTGTCGTCGACCGGTTTCATAAGAAATAGTGAAGTCGCACTCCTGGAGGCGGAGTGTGCAATGTAGAAGCCCACCAGATGGATCACAGAGATTGGCAAGCCTAGCATAAAGAATAATGGTCCTCGACTAAGGTGAAGGAGTGCCAGTATAGACACGACCAAAAGCGCTCGACTGCGAAAGTCACCCCGAGACATTCATGTTCTGTCACAGTGTTGCGCTCGGAATAGCTGTGGGACCGACTCGCGTAAGCTACAACGTGTTCTTTGGTGTTGCATCACTGGAGAAGGAAAAACAGTGCTTGCACCAACACCGCTAGCATCTTTGTACAGCTCTGTAGTAGCCAAAGGGTCGAAATATCGCAGAACTGGATGGAATGTCAAGCGCGGTACTTCAATTCGCGAAAATACGACGCACATTCCCGGGCTGAGTAAAGTAGAACACCTTTTTGAGTCGAACACGTCATGGGATGCACAGTGTCAGGAAATCCAGGAATAAACCGACGAAAGCAGGAACAGATACCCGGCCAAGAAGCTTCGCAGCTCTTTTACTGAGCGTGGTTGCTTGAAGGCTTCGACAGTAGCCGTTTTCGCCTGGTCAGCCGTTGTTGCTTCCTTGTCTACTAGGCAGCCTAGAACAAGGGTGTAGCGTTCGCCAAAGCGACATTTCTTCGTGGTTAACACCGAACGGGCTTCACCCAGGTGCTCTAGTACAAGATTGAGACGTGTGTTGTGCTCAAAAAAGGTGCGTCCGAAAGTCACGTCATCATCCAGGTACTAACACACACAAACACTCAACTCCAAGCCACGCAGAATGTTATCCATGAATTGTTCAAAAGTCCCAGACGCATTGCACAGCTTCAACTGCATCACATTAACTTCGAAATGTCCGTCCGCTGTAAGGGATGCCATGTTTTTTTGTCTGCGTCATGCATCGGGATCTGCAAATCTCCGGACCTCAAGTCTACAACCGAAAGAATATGAGGCTGAGGAAAGACAGTCTATAGCACCGTCAATTTGTGGCAGAGGATAACGTCTTTCATGGTTGTGGTTTTAAGACGTTGGTACGCAATGCAAAATCTCCACATACCATCTTTCTTTTTAGCCAGAATTACTGGGTCTGGCCATGGACTACTGTACTCTTGAATAAAGTTTTTGTTCAACCTGTCCTTGACTTGGTCATTGATCACTCTGGGCTCCGATGGTGATGCCCACTACGGCTTCGGTTGCACAGGCTGTGGCCCCGCGCCTATGCAAGGCTCCACACGAGACGAACGAAACGGTGGTCAAACCTCTAGTTGGGAGAAGTCGAACACTCTGATGTATTATCGCATAGTATTCGGGACTTCCTATTGTTTGCTAGTGCTCAGAGATTTCTTTATCATGAGCGTAATCGAAGCGTCCACCAGACGGGGACTCATCGAGGCCATTAGGCACCTCTGCAAGTATGGCCTGAGGCAACACCTGATCTTCACGAATAGCTGCAAGTTTCAAGCCCTACGGTAGAACTGTTCACTCCGTGGAGCAGTTTATCGCCCATAAACGAGTGTTCCCTTTAACAACTGATAGCGTGTGATAGGGTACCAGAACATTCTTCGTTATACAGCTGAGATGAATGGGCTCAATTGTAGCATCCAGTGTTCTGTACACCGGATGAGAACAAGCAGCTGGGAAATATTTAACAGTGAAAAGTGGTCTAATGGTACCTGTGGAAACACTGGGGCACCTTAACACGTCGGGTGTTCCGTAAACACAGGCGGAAGGCATAAACCTCAAAAGGAGGATAAATTGTGTTAACAAAAAATAGAGGATTAGGCAGAAAAACTGTGCAGGAACAGCTGGAATGCGAGATGCGATGGGATGAAAATATAAATTACCAGAACGTGGAACCTCCTGCGATGGCTATTACACTCGGAAAAGGTAAAATTACGCAAACAGAGAATCTAGAGAGCCTCATACATATAACAAAACGGAGGAATAATTATTACAGTAAATGCAGAAAATCTACATTGGGTGACACTCACACAGTGAAACTCGGAGAATACAGACGAATGAAAATGAAATCCTTGACAGAAAAATAGAGGAAGCAGGTGTAAGGGCTGATAAATGAAGGTTAACACCAAGTCTGCCGCAGGAGCAAATGGAATTACAAATAAAGCACTCAAAATCTCGCATTACAAATCTGCCACGGCACTAACAAATTTTATGAAGAAATCTTGGTAGAACGCTAAATGGCCAAATGCTTGGAAGGAGGCCAGGATCATCATGATACCAAAACATGGTAAAAAACTGAGCCTTAAACACATGCGGTCAGTTTAACTTACGTCCTCTATAGGCAAAGTTTTCGAACGTGTGGTCCTCACGCGGCTAACGAATTATATGGAGGAACATGTCTCTTTCCGCACACTATAACTGGATTGAGGAAAAGCTTTCAACCCAGCACATTAGGTTACATATACATCATGGAATTATAGAAGCAGATTTGCTAACGCAGGAAGCCAACGCCATTGTACGTCTGAATTGAAAGAAACGATTTGAGAATGCTAAGCACACAGCAATCTTAAATAACCTACAGGGTTTTGGCGTTGGGAGAAAAACATTTGATTACGTCAAAGAGTTCCTCACTGATAGAACCGCAAGAACAGTATTAAAAAGGCACAGAACCGCCACTAGGAAGGAGAGGCACACCACAGGGCTCAGTCCTATCACGTTTCGTCTTAAACGTTGCAATGATAGGACTACCCCCCCTCTACTTATGGAATTCGGCGGCCTCAATCACAGTATATAAGCCGATGATATCACACTCTGGATGGGAGGAGGTTGCGATGGGCACATTTAAAACCATACAAAGAGCACTAGACGACATTGTTGCATGCGTCGTCGCCAACAAGGCCTCAAATGCGCTCCGGAAAAGTCACAGCATGGTTTTCCAAGCCAACGTGTAGAGGTAGACGTAGCAACAGGAAAATTCCCAATATACAAATTCACGTTCGTGAAAAAAGAGATGCCCAATGTTGAAAATATCACGATTCTCGGATTAAGCATCTTCAAACGACCACAATGCAGAAAGAATCAGGATACTGGAGAACAACATGCGGCAGATCAGGTGCTTAGTAAAACGAATGTCAAGCAACCACCATAGCCGGAGCGCGAAAAAATTTGGGTACCCTTAACCTTCGACTTTAAGAGTTGAACGCGATAGTGAAATCCGGCCCATAACGTGCGCTTCAACGACTCAGTGCATACTTATTAATGTGGGTCGTTACACATACACACACACACACACACACGCACAGACACCGACACACACGCGCGCGCGCGCGCTGCGTATCTATGGACGCATCTAGAGGTAGAGGTTTTCGGTCTATTTCACAGCACTTTTATATCGACTTCATGAAAATTTTGTACAGTGATGTAGTCACATGGTCCTGTATTATGAACTGCGCGTAGGCGTGACACTTTTACTTGTAAATGGTCACATTCTGTCGTCCTTCGTGCGTTAACTATCTGGCAGCTGTTCGATTGTTCTTATGGAGATCTCTTCCGGCCAACCGCAACAAGCATCGCCTTATTTTCGGTGAAATGGCATTTGCAGTACTTCACTTCTTTAATGGCGTCGTGAGAATGAAATGCTAAAAAAGTGAATGCAGATCATCCGACGAGACCGCATATAGGCTCTGCTGTATTCGCATGGACTCCGAGACGGCGGGCGCGCTCGCCGTCTCGGAGGCCATGGTAGTCGAGACATTGCTTGATATGTCTTCAGCTCGGTGGACATAGTTGTCCATTTTTGGAGCTGTTATTTTTCGCTCACGGCAATTTTTCGCTTACAAGAGACGCGTGGAGACGCCGACACCGCCGGCGGTATTTCTGCGGAACGAGCTCTCTAAAGCTATCGCTTTAATCTATTTATTTATTTATTTATTCATGATACCTTACAGGGCCCAATGGGGCATTGAGTAAGGGGGACAAGTACAAAGTAAATAAATAACCGAACTAACATCAAGAAATACACAGAAATAAGGTAAATCTTGGTAAATGTCTAAGCGTTCAATATTTTTCTAACCGCGAAAAAGCAACTAGTACTAGCACACGTACGTAGTTATTCCAAAGTCTCGCTTTAGTGCAATATTTTGTCGTAAACGACCTAATTTTTTGAAGTCGCCAAGCGATATGAAGCCCCATCAGAACGAAGACCCATCATTCCCAAGCTGGCTCAACCGCCATGCTTGAAACTCCCATAGACACAAGCGCCACATTTCCCTCTAGTATTTCAGTAGGAAACTCTATGGACTCGGCACAGCGGCTGATGTGGGAGGCGCAGTTGTCGCTAGCGCGCACTCCGCAGCTGATGGAATTGAGGAGGAGCAGCAGTTGTAAGGAGGAAAGCGACCGAATGAAGCCCATAGCCGCCTTAGGGCAACGTGCTCCGCTTTATTTATGGTGTCAATGATTTCACAATTGTTTTGCCTAATCAGTGACACAACGTCCAAGAACCGTTTCAGGGACCATTTAAGCAAGATTGGCACTGGTAGCTTTCTTTGCTATGTATTTACCAACGTCTTGTACAGGCGTTTAACAAAGGGAATGGCACGTGTTGCTGCTGCCGTTGTTTTTCCGTCGAAGCTGGCCTCTGCCACACCAATGAGCCATCGGACCCTGCTGCGTGAACACTTACTACTACAATCCAATGAAGAACCGGTGTGTACGGAACAGACACGAGCATACTTGTAACATATTTGTATCAGTGCAGCGCCTCTACTGTCTAATGTTGAATTCCAATGGCGGAGTCGGAGCAGCCGACTGACTCCGCGAGCGAGCACTCGACTCTGGCGTAGAGCAAATCCTCCAAATCCGCGATTGGAACGGAACCCGCGCTGCTGGAGCAAGGCGGAAGCTGCGAATTACCCACGATACCTTGCGCGTGGTCTCTTATACAGGACATCCTCTCAAATTCCCGCTCGTATGTGTAAGATTGAGCGTCACTGTCAATGTTCGAGGAATCACTCGTGCGGAAACTTGAACTTTCCGACTCGGAGCTGTCGCTATCGAGTAGCAGAAGCAATACCGCACGCTTTGCCGAGGCACCCGAGCAGCCCATGCCGTCCGCCATTACCACAACTCACGAATCGCGACCGCCGGCGCCACCGCGCCCCCAAGCAGGCAAGCGTGTTAAAGGAATTGCGTCACGCAGAGTTCCGGTCCACTCCGCCGATTTTGGCAGAGCAGCTTTTCCTGCTCCACGGAGCAACTCCCGCTCTGAATCCCCTCCGGCTCTCCCATTGGAACTCTCGACTCCCGTCCTCACTCGGTCATTGGAACACACTTGCTCCGAAAGGAGCAGAAAAACTTGCCCCGACTCTGCCATTGGAATGCAACATAAGACCTCCGGGACCGCGTGAGTGGACCTCATTAAGCATTAGTAATCGGATCCAATGTATCTGTGCTGCTGTTTTGGTTTCTCGCCGTTGTGTACCCGCACACACACACATAGTGTATATATATATATATATATATATATATGTCAGGTGTAGCCTATTCTTGTTTCGATGATTGCTATGAAATAATTATGGTTTGCAGTAGCGCACAGCATCGGAAAGAAGGCGGCTAAAGTCGTTTTCGTGTTAAAAAACGATTATTTCAGGTTAGCTCGGTCGCTTGCTAGAGGCGACAACTTCAGGTGCCCTTCCCTCCCAGGAAAGTGGGGCAATTAAAGCTTGGTGTTAGAATGCCTCATTTAGCACTTGCTTGCTTTCTTTCTGTCTGTCTTCCTGTCTGTGTCGCGTTCTTTCAGCCTTTCACCTGCCATTCAAGTTATCATTTCTTGTGCGACTTCTCCCTTTACTTTGTTGCGTTGTTCCTTGCGGCTTCGCTTTCCTCTTCTCTTTTTTTCTTTCTTTGGTAGAAAATATCAGGGATTCATATTGCTCAGGTATGTTGACATCACATCTCCTTTTTTTTCTTGGCTTCGCAAGCGTACAAAGAAGAGCGCGAACGTTATATAGACGCCCACCTTACGTGTTCCACAAGCTGTGTCTCCTGTTTGTATTCTTCAAAGTTACCCCCTTTTAATGTGACTTCCCTCGTTTCAGGTAGAGGAAAGTGTGGAAAACATGTGTCATTATAAATTTTAATACAAAGACCATTGAAACATATGTTAGTCTGGACATATTGTCACCTCTACGGGCATAATTATTACCACGTTTGAGATAACAATGAAGTGAAGATCACCTCTCCATACACGTCTGCCTCGGAGGTTACAGGGGCACACGTGCATGTATGTGAAAAAGTACGCGGTCTTGTTTCCTTGAGGGCAATCTGAAGAGATTATTTGTCACCTGGCAGATATTTGGAGAGTAACAGCTCCTCCATGCCCTAATAACCAGCTTGCCAGTGCCCTGTGTAAGACTGCAATACATTGGCAAGCAATATTAAAACCTGCCACACAACTATACTATTAAAAAGCAGATTAGGACATGCTTGCAATAAATCTGACCACAGAATGATCGCCGTGGGCATATAACGCAGGTCATTTGATTTAGTTATTCTTTAATTTATGTTAGGTAAAATGTCACTCATTATCTTTTGAACTTGCTGAGCACTTGGGTTTTTCCTTTCTACACTTCGTTCCTAAAGTTGTAGTTATATGTCACCCGTCCCCTACTTGCAAGGTACATGCTACACCTGCCTCGCGCTCTTTGGCAGCTTCAGAGTTGTCAGTTTAATTGAATCTTCGTAGAGAGTTCTCCGTTATACGTCAAGATATGACTTTTCATTCATTGTAATTACTTTCCGTGTTTTATTTCTTTATTTCATCGTTAGCATCTCTTATATGTCCTGATTTATCATTTGCTTTCTTCTGTTTCATCTATTATTTGAAACTGCTATCTTAGTATAATTTGACATTTAGTAATGTTGTTAAATGCATACTAGGATATCCCCCTGACAGCCTTGTAACTCTGGGACCTGCTTCTCTAGTTAGGTCGGCTAACGAATAGGGAAATATACTTTGAAAAAAAAAAGAACGAAAACAAAACCTGCTCGTTCCACGTACCACCGCGTAGTCGGAGCGCCGCGGATTGTATCGGTGCATACTTTCAGCAATCCATAACATTTAGACAACTCCCAAGAACCTGAATAGGCCAGGGGTTAAGCGAGTAAGTGTTTATGTGCGCGGCTTGAATGCTCGAAAGGGTAACCCCAGACCGCGACAGCTTGAAACGCTTTTGATGGACGTCCCGAAAGTATAACCCTCTTTCCGAAGAAGAAGCATTGATGGTTTCGGAACTTCGGGGCGTAAATGAAACAAAAATTGGCAAAGAAATGCGAAGCATTTCTTGGCCAACCCAAAACCAATGCCAAAATTGTTGACCAATACCAAAATTTCCATGTTATGGGATCAATATATGAAGGACATTTATTATTGACCTTTGCATCTGTAACATAGTATACTCGTCATGTACGTCACGATTAACGATACTGCATTCAAGTGTGGCTCATACCCGTACTTATGGGGCCATAGTATTCTGGTATTCGCCACAGCTGTTTGAATTTGATCTAGCCCCTGCCAATCTGGAACCACGCAAAATGGGCATTTAACATAAGATCAGGCCACATTGCAAAGGCATAACGAGTGTCATAGCATCGGAATGTAATATACATTTAACAAACACACAGACACATAAACGTGCTTTAATGTCCGAGGGCAACCTACCGCGCGGTAGGCGGGTGGTGAATCAGGACCCAGAGGTGCCCAGCAACCATTCTAGAACTAGGCGACGGCGGCTGTTGTCAGTAAACAAAGCTATGCAGCAGCACTTGTGATGAAGGCGCTTGTGCAACGTCACTCGCGCTTCGTAACAATGTAATAAAATACATTCCTCTCTGTATGGCTTTGTCCGACTTTGCTTGATCAGTTAGGAATAGTTTAAGGAACAACACTCATAAAACGCGCATTTCCGGGACGTAGTGTGCATCTCTCTGCGAGACAACAGGCGTCTGTGCTGTTCAATAAAGTCAATGCCAGTCGAGTTTCTTGGTAGCCCACGGATGTTACGCATGCGCATGCTCATGCACTTTGACCAAGGACGTTCAACTTATTCGTAACTCTTCGCTGAATTCCACAGAATCCTCCATAGGCAATTTTCTCGCTGACTGCTTCACATGACCAATTTGGTCATAGCGTGGGATCTGCAAGTTTTTTAGGGGCGAAGCTCCTCTTAGTCTAACCTTGTCACGCGTGAGGCGTCAGTCGTCAGGCGTCAGGCGTAACCCGCGTGCTGGGAGGCACGCGCTCGCCCTAGGCGTTCGCCTAGGCGCGTGCCTCCCGGCGCGTGCCTCTCTCTCTCTCTCCCGGTGCTGCCTCCCGACGCGTGCCTCTGCTGTCTTGTGTGTGAGAGAGACAGAGAGAGTCCGCCGCGGTGGTGTAGTGGTTACGGTACTCGGCTGCCACCCAAAATACGCGGGTTCGATCCCGGCCGCGGCGGTCGCATTTTCGATGGAGGCGAAAATGCCAGAGGCCCGTGTACTGTGCGATGTCATTGTTGTTTTGTGGGGTTTTACGTCCCAAAACCAGTTCTGATTATGAGAGACGCCGTAGTGGAGGGCTCCGGAAATTTCGACCACCTGGGGTTCTTTAACGTGCACTGACATCGCACAGCACACGGGCCTCAACATTTCGCCTCCTACTGTGCGATGTCAGTGCACGTTAAAGAACCCCAGGTGGTCGAAATTTCCGGAGCCCTCCACTACGGCCTTTCCTCTCTATCTCTTTCACTCCCTTCCCCCTCCCCCACGGACGCTTAGCCGTGCTCCCTACATGGGCTGCAGAAATTAGCGTCCTTTCCTAACCGAACGACAATCAATCATCAGAGAGAGAGCTAAAGGCGCATGTTGGCTATGGGAACGCTCTTTCTTAGAGGAACGCTGTACCAGCTCGCAAAGAAGGAGAACGCGCCTTCACCCGCGACATTCAACGTTGGCGCAGGCAGCGTCTCCTAGCGAGTTTCTTGATTGAGAAATACCGACTGCTCGCGTTGGAGAAGCGTTCACCGGCAACCCATATATATGTATATATGTAGGCACTGGATCTTGACTTGCAATGAAGTGCCGGTGGGAGATTTCACTTGTGCATAGTTGAACCATGAGGATTCGTAGCATGCGCGTTAACTAAATTAATCCAGAACTCGACACGATCTACTATGAACCTCCCGAGCTTCGCCCACTCACCATCATTCACTCCGTGGATATGCTGTAATTTTTTTTGCTTTAATTTTACCTAAATTTCCTAGACACTATGAGGGAATTTCGAAACTGTAATATTGGTCAACTGTATGTGTAGTTCTCTAAATCCCCCGGCACAATGTCATTTTCTTCTGAGACATCGCCTTCTCTGTGGCAGAAGCGAAACAAATAAAAAGGGAAACGGGAGCTAAGGAGGGAAAAAGAAAAGACAATACAGGGTAAAGGCTAAAGAATGGAGATGGTTGCCGCTAGATCTTCGAAAGAAAGTTTTCGTGTATGCATCTAAATTTTTTCAGCCTAACTTTGGTTTCTTTTGTGCTTGTCATAACGTGCTTCTAGCGGCGGTGCTATATACCCACTTCGGCTACACCCCTCAGCAACACGCACAACATGGTAGTGGTGAATCTTTGTGGAATTCTGCTTCACACCGATAGACCTACAGCTCACGCGAATCAACATCACCACGCCGCTACTTCGTTTCTCCCGTGCTTCCGCGACCCAACTCGGCGCACGGGGAAAACTAACAGCCGCAATTTCTGAGACAAAAGCTGCGCCATTGTTGAAATTTTCAAGGTGTGATCTTTTACCCCATGAGACCGCAGTTTTGTAAAAAGTGTCCCTATCAATGTTCTAGCGCACGCAGGGTCTGTCATTTGTGTGATGAGTGAATTAATTGTTGTGCCGGAAATTTAAAAAAGTGATACTCCAATTGCTGAAGTTTTGATTTGATTTATTTTTGGGGTTTAACGTTTAAAAACCAGCTCCATTTATGAGACGCGCTTAGTGGAGGTCTCCGGAAATTTCGACCACCTGGGGTTCTTTAACGTGCACTGACATCGCACAGCACACGGGTCACAACCTTTCGCCTCCATCGAAATGCAGCCGCCGCGGCCGGGATTCGATCCCGCGACCCTCGGATCAGCAGCCGAGTACCATAGCCACTACACCACCATGGTGGTGCATGAATGAACCTGGTAGCCTGATTTTGAAGCGATTTCAGTTCAGTTATGATATATGGTTCATGGGGGCAACAGATGGAAGATGCATACTCAAGCTTAGATCTGGCAAATGATTTGTATGCAAGCATTTTGACATGAGGTAGAGCATGGCGTAAGTGTCGTCTACAAAATCCGAGTGATTCATTTGCAGCGGAAATAATGTTAGAGGTGTGATGGCGCCAGGACAGGTCATGAGACAGGGTGACGCCGAGTTATTTGAATGATTCAACTGATTGTGTACGAATATTAGCGATGGAAGAGATAAACATAAAAGGGATACGGCAACGACAAAAAGAAACAAGCTTACATTTATTAGGATTTCGGTTCATTAGCCAACGATTACACTATGTATGTTGTTATGGTCATGCTGAATTAGTGTTTGATCATGGGTGTTCGTTACAGATCGGTAGATCACGCAGTCATCTGCAAACATACGAAAGTTACAAGGTAGGGTCGTCCACTCTTAGGGTGAACACGACGCTACGTGGCTCCCTTTTTGGAACGCCAGTGCTTGCGACGTGGGCACGCATCGAAGCTAATAATGTGCAGGTGCACAGAGTGATCCAAGCCCCTCTACGCCTGCACTAGATTAGCGTCGACGCGCAGTCCCATCGCGAGCGCTGGCGTTCTAAAGAAGGCAGCCACGCTGCGCCGTGTTCACCCTAAGAGTGGACGACCCTGTACATGCAATGATAGATCTTTAATATAAATTAAGAGCAGAGGTCCTAAGA
>JABSTT010003341.1:0-29238 GCA_013339685.2 Hyalomma asiaticum | reverse complement strand
AGCCGGTCCTTAGCGGCGCCGTATCGAAGCTCACCAAAGCATCGTGTCTTCATGTTTCCAAAAAGCTCTTTCCGCATCTGTGATCTGTCGAAACGAACAACTCTCTTTTTTAAGACTCGACAAGTCGTAACAAGCGCCAGCACAAAAAGACCATGACCGAAATGACGCGTTCGCGTCGCGCAAAGCTGCCGCGCGGGCCAGGCGTAAAAGTGGCGGGCAATCCCATGCGACCCCGGCTGCCCCCGGCCTGGCCAATCACAGCCCGCCGTCTGCGAAGTTATGTTTTTTTTTGCTGCCCATATTACGTTATAAATTATCGCAAAAACAACGCAGCCAATTTTAGAACTTTTAAAATATTTTTGCATATATATTTTTTGTGCGTGCTGCGGTGCCCGGTAGAGTTTGAATTTGAATGGTAAGCGCGCGCCGCCGCCGATGACCGGTACGGGCGAATGTGAGGTGGTGGGCACACGGACAACAGCGGCGATTACCGCTCACACGAATCTCGTCACGTCGCAGCCACTGAACACCAACCCAGCAGAGCGGCTCGCACGGTGGAAACAAAAAAAAATAAACACACACACACACACACACATATATATATATATATATATAATCAAAGGGTCACCTTGAAAAAACATAACATTTATTATGACGTTCCGGCCGCGATACCGGCCTTTTTCAAGCTTCTAATTAGAAGCTTGAAAAAGGCCGGTCTCGCGGCCGAAACGTCGTAATAAATGTTTTTTTTCAATGTGACCCTTTGATTATATAATTGACCTGCTGCCAAGGATTTATCTTTGAAGTGTATGTATATATATATATATATATATATATATATATACACACACGGACGTTTTGGCGTAACAGCAGTTAGTGGCAGCGAGTAGACGAGAATTGCATTTGTGGGCTTTTTAGAACTGCGTCCTAACCTTGATCAGACGAGCTCACCGCAACGAGCATGAAAGAGGGTCCGAACCCCGAGCCCCCGAAATAAAATTCTGGTATGTCCGTTGGGCTGAATACCCTGCTGAACATTCCGACGCTTGAAAAGTGTCAGCTGTAGCATGAAAGTAACAAGTTATGTGTTGTAAAAGTGTGTCGAATGAGCGCATACACAAAGACGCTGATTTTGTATTTTAACTGCGACCTTAAATTATATTGCGTAAAAATACATCAAAAGTGTGACACGGT
Organism: Hyalomma asiaticum; assembly: GCA_013339685.2. Taxonomy (NCBI): domain Eukaryota; kingdom Metazoa; phylum Arthropoda; class Arachnida; order Ixodida; family Ixodidae; genus Hyalomma; species Hyalomma asiaticum. The sequence goes on along the minus strand of JABSTT010003341.1, from coordinate 28,044 downwards.
TGCAGTGATCTTGCTGGCTATGTAAATTTTACAGTAGATGGTTGTATAATGTCTGCATATTTTTACAGAGCAGGGCCTGTAGATATTACGATAGTGCACTGTAGATACTCCTCTTCAAGGAAAGTGAAAATTCTGATAGTGTCTAAGCATACACATAATTCTTATCTCTAAATATTAATACATAGTGCATAAAAATAGACCAGGGACTCCACATAAGGAAAAATATGAAAAATGTACCTTGAAATATGCTATGTCACAGTCACATTCAGGTCTTCAAATTTCAGTGCAAAATTGAAAAACACTGTTGGCCTCCATCTTCTTTTCTAAAACTTAACCCACAATGACTAAAATTTAACCAACAACAGCGTGGTTGTGCCAATGCGGGGGATAACGCTTAAACTGAAGACGTCTTATGTCACGACGTCCACGGTGACAGAACTCACAGCTCTGCGTCATGCACTAGAATTCGTTAGCACTGAGAGGCCAAGAAAATGGGCTGTGTTTTCGGCTTCGAAGGACGCGTTACAGTGCATACGGTCATTTCTTAGGTGCGGATGCCACAAGCAGCTCATGTACGATATAATTGTGTTTCACCACCACCTCATAAAAAATGGCCACGAGATTGACTTTCAGTGGGTGCCCAGTCACTGTGGAATCAGTGGAAACGACTCCACAGATCGCGCAGCTTGCACTTTAAATCAAGAAGTGAACATTGTTTCGATTCTGCTGTAAGGACAGATGCTGCAATGCAGGTTCAGCACCTGGCAAGCAGTCTCTCGATGGCTGAGTGGAACTCGCTAAACATCAGAAGAACGCGACTGCACCAACGAAATCCTTTCCTGAATCTCCGCCCTCCATCAGGACTTCCTCGACATGATGCCTCACTTCTTTGTTGACTTTGGCAGGGAGTTGCCTTCACAAAGGCATACAACGCATTAATTGGAGCCACTGACGGTGCAGCATGCGAGATGTGTGACACCGACGAGACCCTCGACCGTTTGCTCTGCCACTGCCCACGATTCGATGCGGAAAGGAAAACCCTTGTTCAGATGCTACGACGACTCAGCGATCGGCCACTTTCCATGCAGATGCTTCTTGAACACTGCCCTCACCGCTCGTCGGCCCGCAAGGCACTGAAGGCACTTTTGCGCTTCTTGAAGACGACGGGTTTGAGCAAATGCCTTTGACTGATGGAGTCATCCTACAATGTCTCTTTCTTTGTTCCCCTTCTTCCTCTCTCTCTCCCATCTTTCTATTCCCTCTTCCCATTCCCCCAGTGTAGGCCAACCGGACGCCTTTCTGTCTGGTTAACCTCTCTGCCTTTATTTCCCTTTTCCGTCCTTCCTTCCTAACCTACACTGGCAAACTTAGCTGTAATAGTCCTCACAGGATCACTCTAAACTTAAGAAACATAGTGTTCTGAGTGATCTGGTGAAAAGTCATAATTGAAACATTTTGTTTGGGTTCTTGGTTGTTTTGTTCGTTGTAAGAAGTGCACACTGTTGCTTCTTTGTGTGCCTTGTATAGGTGACTTGAATTGGCAGCTGTGCGCTTGTCTAGTGAAACGAGTGAAATCTGTCGTACGGCAGAGGATTGAGAACTTTCCTCTTGTCGCCCCCAAGCAAAGTACACAGTTGGCCAAAGTGAGAAGCATCACCAACAAAAGTGCCTCGTGTGCTTTGCAAAGTTCCCAACACCGCTTCCAATTTCAGTACTTGTTTGTTTGAACTTGGCGTGCCTACTTTCGTACAGCTGGCGGTGTCTAATATAGAGAGCACCCACAATCTGTCATTGCAAACTGCAGAGAATTATACTTTCTGCTTTATACAGATGAGATAGAAATCTTCAATTCCTTTGTCTCTAAATGAGGTGAACGATTACTCCTAGCTATGTACTGCTGCTTGCAAAACATGCGCGTGGTAAATGTGGCTCAAAAGGACAGAAAGCTCAGCGAGTTGGTAAGGATCCATAATGAAAAGAACAGGTGTGCAAAACATGGACACGAGGAGAGAGAAGTGGACAACACAAACACTGACTATCAATTGAAGCAGAGCATAAAAGCAAAAAGGAAGAAGACAAACAACTTATCAGTGCATGCTCAGGAATGGTAGCGCCACCTGTCAAATGGTTACACGCACCGGTCTACACGAGAAACAACTGTTAAGGCATTCTATCACTTCTCTGTTTAAGCTAATCGACGGTTCTCATGCACACACTTTCACTGATACTATTGTGCCAGGCCTTAGCCATTAAATGCGTTTGTTCATTCTTATGTCTGTACAGAATCGCACATTCATCTAACTTGGGCGTGCAGTTAGAGTCCCGGCAATGCAACGATAGATTAGACGGCGTTCCACCTGATAGCGACCTTTATGTTCAATTAATCTCTGATTACTACAACGCGCTGTTCGCCCTACATAGAACCGTTTACAGCTAAAAGGAATCTTATAAACCACACCCATCTGACAGTAAAATTATTGTTGGCAGTGTACTTACCTGACAAATATCTGTTTGCTTTTTTCCTTGCAGCAACTAATTATTTCTGTGCATGGCAGCACAAATCTTGCCTAACTTATTGGGAGCCATAAACACAATGTTAACCCCAAATCTACTTCCCACTTTCTTAAGCGTGTGCAAAACTGTATGCATATATGGAATACTCAGGACTCTTTTCCTGCTATTACTACTTTCTGCTATGGCATGCATTCCAGTCAAAACCAACTTCTTTAGGCGTTCAGCCACAGTGGCTACAGCTAAGCTAGGGCAACCAGCTTCTAAAAGATGCTTGACCTGTGCATTAAAGCTTTTGTTCAATTGGTGCACACATGATTTTGTTAATGATGACTTTAGACATGATATGGCTATTCTGTTTTTTACTACTTTCGAATGCTTGGAGTGAAAGTTCAACAACAGCTTAGAAGCTGTAGGGGAGCACACGTGGTCTTTCTCAAATGTCAGAGATATCTAGAAATTGTATTATGTTTCTCTGAGACAGTTCTTTTGTAAATCTCACGCCATCTCCATTAACTTTAAATTGTTCGCTTACATGGGTGACGACAGCTTCAAAGTCATCCTTGCTGCAAGAAATCAAGTAATCGTCAGCATAACGACATACCCTAATGACATGTTCACCTAAAGCCTCCTTTAAGCCGCTGTCAAACTTGCTCAAGCAAAGATCATTAAGAATAGCGGCAGCCTTTAAACCTATACAAATCCCCGATTTCTGCAGAAATATAGTTTCAATAAAATGTTCAGCTGGGCATGTTGTTTATACTTCCAATAAAAAAAGGTATTTGCAATTAGACAGAGATGCAGTAAGGATGTAAGCAAGTGTAATTTTTCAACTGACTTGATTTTTTGCGGCTGTCAATACGTACACGCACAAATAATGCTGATCACATTGTCATGGTCAGCAGATCACAACAAGCTGCACAAGAGCCTCAATTCACTATGCAATAAAGAAATTGACATGTCACACAACCATCCACTCTTAATGGGATATAAAATAAAAAGCTTCTATCAGTTCACGGGCAGTGGTATCACAGCTTTTGCCCAAAATCTTCGTGCCTTGGACATTTGGAGCACGCATCCACTGAATAAAGTCAGTTAATGATTGTGCTCATCCATGTCTTCACGGCATCATTCTCTAGTTAGTGCATAGCCATTTCTACTGCAAATGTGGCTTCACTGCCACATTGCAGCCACTTGGTAACAGAGCTTGACTATGGGTTAACAAAAGGGGAAAGGACAAGGGCTCTTTTTTTGTTAGACACAACATCATGAAGCTAACAGACAAAAAGGCCAAGGAAGGCATAGGGGAAGCTATTTGTAGATTTTAGCTGTAGTGTAGCAGTCGTGACATTCATGGAAAGGGATTAAACTGGACGAAACAACACTGGCCATCAGTGGGGATTGAACCCACAACCCTTGTAGAACACATCCGATGCTCTGCCAACTAAGCTGCAGGGGCGGTCGTTCCAACATCCACTGTATTAGGTATTCCTGTACGTTTCTGAAGTACATGGGTTGACATTCAATATGTGGAAAAGCCACAAAGCAGGTGAAAGGACTTTTATTTAGCTTCTGTAATGACAATCTCTCTATGAATCATCCTGAAGGGCTTTCATGTTGCTTCTCTAGTGAAAGACTAAGCCAGTACTGCGTGGTGTCAGCTCAAGCAGCAAACTTGACGGGCGAGGTAATGTGCCAGGCATGTCTTCAAGAAATTTGTGTTAACAGCCTTGTGAACAGGCATGTTTATAGAGTAAATTTGAGGCATCTACCCTCCTTCAAATGCCATACTTCTACGTAACATGTGGGCAACTGCCACCAGATGTAATACATGAAATTCTGGAAAACGGAGCTTAATGTGACTTATGCCACATAGCTGTCACTTTTATCCAGTGGCTGAGCTTATAGGCAAGGTATCGAGTAAATATCCTCATTCCAGTATGAACCATGTGGCTCCAGAAACAACCCAGTGCAGATGAACATGTCACTTATGATGAGCAATGCCAAACTGAAGGGCACAGCATCAATAAAATGGTGCTTGTTATGATTTTTACCTTAATTTCTAGGAGGTAAAATTCCTGAAAACAATGATGACTGGGACACACTACTACAGTTGAACCCCTTCATAACAGACGTGCACCAGGTAGCAATCTCTGTCCCTTATGTGAGGAGTCTCTCATAAGTAGGGTGCCATGCTTTCATTTTCTGATCAACCCTTATATCGATACAGGCACACAATGACCATTAATGAAGTATACGGCCTGCTGTAAAGGGTACTATTGGCCTCAATGTTAAATTATTTGCTTGGCAGACTGTGTCAATCAGAATCAGACTGTGTCAATGAGAATAGTAGCCATTACTTGGTTACTATTTCCTTTTGTTTCCACAACAAATCAACTGCTGGCAGCAGTACACAGCACTGCATTTAGAGTTAAAATACCTGTTAGAAACATTTAGAGTTAAAATACCTGTTAGGAAGACGGTTGAACAAAATTTAAGGTTATTTTGTCCTTTATAATAGCCAGCAGTATGTATGTTACAAAAGAGGTGCACCTAATGGGAGAGATGAAGCAGCCAACTATGCAGATAATTGACATCTTTCACATCCAAATGTCTCTTTTACAAGGGTCAAAGCGTAAAGCAGCAGTGGTGAATGGAAAGTCTCCGCTCCTCAAATTCCTTCCAGTCAGCTTGACTACTTGGTTGTACTTGTACAGATATAACAAAATTTTCTCAAACATGCACTAGTGTAGTCATTACAAAATTTAATTCTATAGTTCATTAGTAATTATAAAATTAGACCTATAGTTCACTATTCAAGCTTTACTCTTAAAGTAGGGCCGTTGAAACTTTTGGTCAAGGATATATAAAGCCATAGATCAGTATTTTTGAAAACCTGGAATGGCACGCTTGCAGTGCACCACCAGTTTAAGCCGAGTTATCAACTCGGCTTTTGTAGAGGACAAAGCACGCCCATTGTCTGGAGCCCACAACCAGAGTATAAAAGGAGGCCCTGCCAAATATGTCTTTTAAAGTGTAGCATGCAAAATTGACCACAGCTCTTACAGGCGCATTGCCATCCTTGTTGAGAAAAATGTGGATTATGAAGGGCTCCATGAAATTGAAGCTCTTTGTCATGAATGGGAGGATTCACATTTTAGCCAGTGATCTATTAGTACGGCTTTTTATTACACAGTTAGTTAGAGTATTAAAAGGTGTCAGGTTTTAATGCATGCTCCTGCAGATAAATACATGTACATGGTGACAGCAGCATTGTTCCCAAATGGTAGCTCATGTGAGAAGAGGGTTTCACTGCAATATTATGATATCATTTCAGCAATAAACTTGTTCAACAATATGTTGTAGTAGTTTACTATGAAAAAGAAGGAATGTGCTGTACGCAGTTTTTACTAATTGTCCTTTAATGATCCTGTCAATATTTCATTTGATACTTACACTATTATGACATTGCAAATGGCCGTGTACCAGATGTTGAAACTACAGTGCTGTGTAGCATGTTGTACAGTTTATTACATTGTATTGTTCCCTTTTTCTTGTGTGTGTACAACAAAATTCTTAGTCGTGTCATACCTTAATTCTTGCATATATTAGGTGCGCCTGCAGTCTATGCTCTATTACTTCGACTGCATCATCTCACCCTTTTTTTCTTGTGTGTGTGCATAACAAAATTCTTATTGTGTCATGCCATCCTACATATATTAGGCTCACCTGCATCTGTGCTCTATTATTTGGACTGCATCCTCTCATTATTGACTAAGCTTGAAATGCAGTAAACCTATGTTTGTGCTTTATTAATTTATTTAAGGCGCTACCACACCCGTAGCCAGGGGAGGTGCCCTAGGGGCCCGGGCCCCTGACGAAATTTTGGTTCGGGGTTGTGTTCACAACACAGCGTATTGCTAATAACAGAAATTTAAGTGTATTAATAGTAACATTGCATGTAAAAGTAACTTATCGGACATACTGCGATTTTTACTGAAACCTTATAATAATAATAATAGTAGTAGTAATAATAATAATAATAATAATAATGTTTTTTTTTCTCAAGTAGTCAAGGCCTTCAGCAGGTGGCCCCTCCTAAAAAAAATTCCTGCCTATAGGCCTGGGTGCTACGTATTGTTACCCCGCTGGCTGAACAAAGACATAATTAATTTGTCTCCCTTAATTAAAAATACCATTTACAATGCACAAGCTTGGTCGTCCTCAATTACGGGTGGAGCTGAAACCATACATGGTTAAAGTGAGTGCACCACACTCAGGCTCAGGCCCAAAATACGTATTCAACATCGCGTACACTGGAACGAGGATCTACCATTGCCGGGATAAGTTGAGCTATTTTGAACTAGACATGTGTTGCTATCTGGAGCATACTAAGACTGACGAGACCACGGGATCAAATACCCCTCAAACTTGTAGACTTACTCATTCCAACTTGCACTGGTTGAACTTTGGTTCACAAATATTACCTCGTCGGAGACTCAACCTTGAGAAAAAAATAACTGCTAGTACCTTTATGTTATTCTTTCAGTGTTGTCAAAGCGTCCATAAGTACATTCTTCCAAAGTTTCTTTCTACCTTAATTATTTCCCTTTCTTTTTTAGCCTTGCATGTGCTGCAGTTTATTGTAAACAATGTAAGAACTGCAAATGAGAAATGCTTCCAGCATTGTAAGTTCACAGCCTTATGTAAGTTCATTTGTGAGTGTGTGGGACTTGGTTTATAGGCAGGACAGTTGTGAATGGCATTGTTTTGCATGCTCTTGCATGGGCGGAGTCGGTACCAGCGGGGCCGGATGGTAGCAGTAAAACGGGAAAACTGCAGACCATGTCTCCTCTATTTTATTTGAGTTACTGTTTTAAGATGACTCACCTCACAATAGGTGAGTCATCACAATAGGTGAGTCAACAATACTGTTGATTTTGCTAACAGTGCTCCCACTCATTAAGATGGGAGCCTTAATGCAATTAAAGTGAGCTGAAACGAGGAGAGTTTCAAAATTATGGTAAATTATCAGAAAGAAATGGTACCTTGAGAAATCAGTGACCAATCATGTATCATGATATATCAAACTATCCCTTAATCCAATGCAGACATGACTAAGGTATAATTAGCATGATAACCAAGCTTTATATCATGCTCATGACCATGACTATGAAAGTCGGTTGCCGGTCAAGTAATCAAAGGTTGAAAATTAAAGTTTCCAAGGTACAAAAGTTAGATTACAGTGGTTTCAATAATGAGGGTGCACCATAATAATGACCCAGTCATGATTAAAGAATGCTTGAATCTGTCAAAGCGTGACAATGACGCACAATAAAAAGAAAAGCTTGAAACTGTAGAAAGGCAGTCGAGATGGGTGTCATTTGAAAGGCGCATGTCGAAGGATGTGATATTGACCATAGTCATGTTCATGGCACTGACATGAGCACGACTCTGCAAAATAAAGGTACTGGAAGGGGGTCGAGATGGGTGTGAAAAGAAAGGCACTTCTCAAAGAATGTGGTATTGGCCGTAGTCATGTTCATGATGGCACAACATGCTCATGTCATGATGATGACTCTGCAAAAATACAACTACCGGAAGGGTCGAGATGGGTGTCAAATGAAAGATATACGTCCAGAGATTTCATATCAATTAGTTGTGTTATTGGCATGAACAACACGATATGACGTGAGCATGACAAAGCAAAAACTAACAGGAGGGGGTCAAGATGGGTGTCAAATGAAAGGTAGAGTTCAAGGATTGTGATATGAGTTATAGTCATGTTCATGACATGTGACATAAATATCATTAAACAAAAGAGAAATAATGGAAGGGGGTCGAAATGGGTGTGGTACGAGTTACAGTGATGTTCATGACATGACATGGTCAAATTAACACTGCATGAGATGAGTATTTCATGCAAATGAAACATATTTCATGACATGAATATCACTGCATGCAGGTCTATACCTGATGATACCTCATGATGTATATGACATAGTACCCTCATGATGCCATGGGTATGGCTTCACTATTTTTCCCTTAAAATAATCTGTATCACTTGACGTCAGCTGATAGCAAACGTCATAGAGAGAACTTTATTTAAGGGAAAAAAAATTTCACTGAGGTATAGCAGTCACGCAGCGCCTGGCCGCCACCTTCTTTGCTTGTTTAATGGTCTGAAGTTGTTTCTCGAGGCATGAGTCGCAGAGAATGGTGCCATGCTCCAGGCGAAGGAGTGATCAGGTGATCGGAAAGCGATGGGTCCTCGCAGCAGTCCCAGAATATGTGTGCGAGGGTGTCGACTAGACCCACATTGTGTGCAGTGCGGGCTAAACAGTTCAGGGTACACGTGACTGAGTAATTGGTGGCATAAGAAAGAGTGTGTTTGGAGGTGGCACCACACGATTTCCCGAGATTTTGTGAGTTTGGGGTGCGGGAGAGATTACTTGATGAGTGAGGTGACAATGCTGAGTGATGATAGGTCACGACACTAATATTCATGACAAGCATGTCTTAAAAGTCACAAAATGACTGACTCAGCTCATACGATATATATGTTGTGAAGCTGTTGTGATCGTTTAATTAACATAGTTGCCGTGTGCATACATTAGGAGCATGTGATAAGACATGACATGATTGCAATGACATGTCATTACAGCCACTTCTTAACCTGATACATATATTAACATGCATGGCATCATATAGATGTTATGGCGTGATGTATAAGCCATGGCAAATGAGGCATTTTCTCCTTCAACACCCAACACAGTAGCTAGTTTTGGCTGGAGTTCCCTCATCTTGGTTAATCATCGGCTATTGTGTGCTAACCTTCTCTGTGATGGCTAATTTTGGCTAACACATAGAATCATGCTGGCCTTTTTGCATAACATCAGCTCCTGCAGTGCATGAAACCTGCTAGAATTTTTTGGTTCTAATCGGTTTTAACTTTTTTCACATTTATTGCAGTCATGAATTTATCTGGGTGGGTCTGCTTAACGGGGTTCATTATTGACTTTAGTTTTGCAACTGCATGGTGAGATTTCCACATTTCTCCTTTATGAGAAACATTCTTAGCACAAAAAGTGCCAATGAGATGTACTGTTCCAATTCAGTTTGTTAGCTACACGCCTGCCTAGTTTGCTCTGCTCAGGATGGACCCATACGGGTGTTTGCTCCGCATGCTTTATCCATTAGTTGGGTGGCCGGCCTTTCAAATTCTGGGAGTGATTGCAAACGCTTTGTCCCTGAAATACAAATAAAAAGTACTCATACGAACTAGACTCCTGACAGCAGTGAAGCATTGGGGTGGGGTTCCGAGCACTGGTTCCTGTCCACAAAATTCCAGTACATGCACGTGATCACGATGAAGGAAATAAAACCCTTTCTACTAACCACAGTGATCAACTGTCCCTTCAAGTCCACATCAGCCGGAAATGTATGCGACAAATAGATTTTGCAGCCACACTCCTCTTGCGCAAAGTTGTGCACATGCTGCACAGTTGTTTACAAGCAGAATTTCTTTTCTTTTTGTGGTAGGTGCAATTGTAAACACAGTGACGCGCTGTCAATGGACTTTTAAAGCGCGCTAGTGAGCGAAAAACATCACATGCGTCATGCAAACACAGCAACATGTGCAGGCTGCTCCATGGCCACAAACAGCCCAAAGAAGGGAGGTATGGCCCAGATGGCTTGGAGACTTGTCTCCTGTGCTATAGCAGATGACAAGTTGGCTCCTGGATCGGCGGTCCGAGAGTGCTGCTGGAAGTTTCTATACTGGCTATGTTGATGTTGAGTATTCCTATGCTGAGAAGCCAGCTGCCTACAAGATGCTTCATGATGATGATGATGATGATAATAATAATAATAATTTATTAATAACTTGAAAGCACATCAAAGCCACTGAATCAAGCTATGCTTCGGACATGAATAATTTTTATACTGAGGTCGTATTTTGTATGAATGCAACCAGGCTCCTCAGCTAAAGAGATTATTGGCTCATGCAAATCATGAGGACAAAAAAAGTTAAAGGTGGAGTACATTTTGTAGTCCTTGTCTTTTACTTGTGCTGTTAATATGTTAATTGCTGAGGAGATACGAGCTACCCAAAATAAACACTGTGATTCTTGTATACATTTTGGTTGGATAGATTAATGGCTATACGGCAGTGCTTCAGACAGTGCAATGACAGCTGCTATGCACTGTCCGGGTAGCATTAGGCCTTTATATCCTCGTTTTCCTCTAGTTGTTCTGCATTTACAGAGTGCATCATTTACATAAAATAAAATAAATGCAAAAGTGCTTGGCAGGTTCTTCATACAATTACCCAATTACTCAAGGTAGCATTACCTTGACATTGTTTCGTAGTGCAATGAAAAATATTAGGCAAAGAGCTCTATAACTGTCGCTATTGTTTGGTGCCCAAGGAGAGAGTGAAAGAAAAAATTTCACATTTGCAGGGTGGTAGATGACTAAGTGCGACTTTATGCTCAGATATATTACCTGCTTACTACATATGTGTTTGTATTTCTAAATGAAGACATACTGGTGGTGAAGTTTCATACAGTCGCAAACGATGACCTAAACAGCTCTACAGTGAACTCCCGTTAAGACGAACTCGGTTATAACGAATTTTCAGATATAACAAACAAAATGGGTATGCTTGGTTTTCCATAGACTCAATGCAAAAGAAATCCTCTTAAGACGAACCCCCTCACAGGTAACCTTTTGTTAAGAACTTTCCCAGTGCTGTGGACAGCCTTCCCAAGTTTATTGTAGAGGGCCCCAAGAACTGGGCACCTGGGTTCTTTTGTTGTCTCCCCACCAAGGAGAGTACAAAAGAACCAAAGACTAAGTAAGCAAAGCCACTTAGGTGCCAGCAATAAAAATTCAGAGTTTTATTGTTGGGGACCCCAAGTGCTAGGGGCACCCTGCCTTCTTGGGCCCTTTTGTTGTCTCCCCACCTCCTGTTCAGCACCTACAGGGAGAGTACAAAGGAAAACAAGGCAAAAGAATCCAAGAGGGCTTGCACAGAGACTCTGGGCACTTGAATAAAGTTGCCCCCTTCTCTTCCCCCCCCCACCCCCCTGCCCCCAACTAGTAGAGCAGAGGTAAAGCAAAGCACAACAAAACAACAAGGGAGGACCTGGGCTCCCATAAAGGGGCAAGAAAAAGGGGGCAGATATAAAAAAAGTCACAGTTTCGCCGCGAGGGCGAAGCAATGAATGCGATAGCAAGAAACTGTAATGCTATACGAAGTGAGGCTGGCAGCTTCAGGAGCAATATTAATTGTAGCAAACATGCACTTGCTAAGGAGCGCCTCCCGTGGGCAGCGCGTGCTTGTACGAAGGGCTTTATACGTTGTGTGTCACAAAGCACGCATACAAATCTAGGGGAGGCCGCTAAATGAACAAACAGAACGTAAGCGCGAACTATGAAGTGAAGCACGCACGAAACGACCGCGCGGATATACACCGAACGAGCGCGAATAAGCTGTCACAATGGATACTCTCAGTTTCAACAGCGTTCCTGTTGCAAAGGCGGCCGCCCGTCGCGCTCCTCGCGCCATCTCGCTGGTAGTGAAGAAACGCTATAAGCGCCTGCCGTCTCTGAGTCCTGCAGCGGTAAAGGGTGTGATATAAGGCTCGCCGTTAGCTCCTTGAAGCGTCTGCTCTTCGTGGCGTAGTGGTTAGCGCCACGCGCTGCGGAGTGAGGGGTTCCTGGTTCGATTCCATGCGTCGGAAGCATTTATCCGAATTATTTTTCTTTGGGGTTTTTATACATATATACATCCTTATACATATACGGTACATGACGGCGGGGACGCAAAAACCAGCCGAGACTGTCCATATAATTGCTATCGCAATAAAAAGTGAATGCTGCTTTTTATCCACAACAAAGTGTACACATAGATCATTTGGCTGATCAGCACTTCCTGGGGCAAGTGCAGGAATACTATGAAGAAAGACAGGCCTAGTTTCTAGTTTGGGCAGTAAAGGAGTCCTGGTGGACATGAATACATATGTGAATATCCTCAAAGATGCGCCACAATGCCTGACGCATTGACTGGCAACACAACTGACCTGCTCACTGAAGAAGTGCTTGAAGTGCTTTCGAAGAAAATGGGAGATAGCTTGTGCCTGCTTAAGTTTTCTAATAAACAACCTTTCCCAGCAGCATGGACATACTGGAGGATACTTAAAATCATTAGATGAAATGTTATTTATGGCTTCTTGCCAGTGCTTGAAGACAGTTTTCAAGTTGGGTAAAAATGTGGTTTCATTTGTATTTTTTTCTCATTTGCAAGTCTACTTGATTGACTTTTTGAAGTAAGATGTTTGGATCCACCTGGGCACGTGGCCAATCCATTCTTGGAGGCACTTCTGATAAGACGAACTTCTGATAAGATGAACAAATTGTCATGGTCCCCTCGAGTTCGTCTTAAAGGGAGTCTACTGTATTTACAATTCCTTCTATGAAGCACTACCTACTTGCCATAGCCTTGTAAAAGTAAGGTTCAGGGAAATAAAGAAATGAATAGCCAAGGCAACATGATCAGCAAAGTAATGCTTGGTTATAAAGGGGTAATAACAGATGAGATAGAATAAAAAGAATGGAAGAAGTCAAGGAAGGTAAAGTTAATGCGAATAAACAAAGAAGGCAAAGCTGACTGCTCACAAATGTTCCAGAAGCCCATTTGACTTCCGGAGACATAATTTGGCTTTTGTGGCACTGTTCATGGAAGACTGCTTAGGTTAAGGTTCCAAGAACTTTTTTTTTCTGAAACTGCTCTGATCAAGGCACCCGTGTTTGGCTTCTAGAGCACACCTTTGAATTTTGAGGGATGGGCAGCTGCGAAAAAGGCACTTGTCTCTGTCTCGTCACAACCACAGTAGGTGCGTAATAAACGTATTGCTGGCCTTTCTATGAAGGATAAATTGGCATTCATATGTGCTGCACAACCAACCACATGCAACACATAAAGGTTGTGTCACGATCGGTAGAGTCATAGTGGCAAATGTAGTGTAAATTAGGGTCAAAATATGAATATAAGCGGTTCTTGAGGAGACCCTGTCAATTACACCGTAGAAGTGTGGTGTGGAAAGTGAGTGACTGAACTTGCCCTGCACAATCTATTCTAAAAAGCAGTATAGGCCCTGAATCTTGATGAGCTGAGCACACACAGCTTCATTAAAGCTGTTGTCCTGACTAAACTGTAAATGGATGGCAACCACTGAAACAAGATGTTGTGTCAGTTAAGGACTGCTTGTTTGGAATACGGTGCTTTATTTCATATCAACAGCTGTTCATGCAAACCATGACATAAGGCAAACTTTAGTGTTGTAAGGCTAGCTTCAAGTCTAAAATAATGGAAGAATGATTAAGGAGCTTTTGTAAATATGTACTTGAGTACACCTTGAAGCACTGCAAGTTCTACAGCTGTTGACATTGTAGCGCAAGACATTGCGCGTGTCGACTGTAGAGATATGGCATGAGATGGCATAACCACTGCTCTCTTCGAGTCAACCATATAAAATTTGCATGTGGTCATGTTGTTTAAACACAGAAAGAGAAGCAATCTCTTATTGTGAACTGAAGCTGCGGCTGGGTGGACATGCTATAAAAGATTGTGAAATTTGTTTGAGCAGTGCTTGTACACTGTTAAAAAATGCATGTATGAAGTGCATGCATGCATATATTAAGGCATGTACTACATTGTGCCCCCAGGGGAGAACCCTGCCAATGTACAATTTTGGAAGTAGCTGTACGTGCGTGCGTGCAATGTACATCGCTCACCAACAAACTCATTCGTGCGAATGTACGAGTGTGCGTACACGCGTACATGCTCGCGTGTCGACCGCACTACGCATCTCACAGTCAAGCGGTTGGCGCCTGTCACCGTGCGACAAAAAAGTAACATGCCACTCGCATTCCGCCTTCGGCGCTGTCGCTGTTGTGCTCGCGAGTCAGGGTGGACCGCTGACGGGCTGGCTGGTGCGTCCGTCACCGTCGCCGATGCTAATAAATAAGTTACTTCGGCGTCGAAGCGGTAACATGATCACTGCTAAGAAATAACAGCTGGAAAAAATGAATAAAAAAACAACTCTACACAGGACTGAGACACTGCTGCTTTGAACCACCACTGCGCACGCCGAACGACTACACCACTTCAGCCGTTTCGAAAATCCAAATTTGTTTCTTCAGACGTTGAAGTACGATAAAACGCAGCGCTAATACTCCACGCATACACGCATGCGAATGGACATACCAGCGCGCACTCGTGCTGTCGCGCACACAGTACATAAGTAGGCACTGGCATGAGTGCCTGCATGATGGGCCCGACAGGGCAGGCAGCCCCCAACGCTCACAGTTTAATTCGCCCCCCCCCCCCCCAAAAAAAAATTCTTTAATCGGTAAACTTCGTTGTCGTGATTACCCGACATGACATCAGTTGCGAGACGCTCAGTGCAATTGGCAGAATGCAGAACTGCATGCACATCTCTATTTTTCTGTATAAATGGAAATGCACATCGTTTCTTCTCGGAGCACACAGCTGTCTCTCACTCCAGCGAGGTTTATTTACGTCATTGTGGTGTCAAGCGGGCACTCATATCTAGTAAATATACGTATGGTGCGGTGTACACACGAACTGAACGACAAGCCAACATCGCGAACAGTCAGACTAAATGCTGTCGTTCGTCCCTTCGACAAGCGTCAACCGAAGCGTGGCGTAAACATTTAGTCAGGGGGGGGGACATGTTGTGAGTTGCGCGTCCACGCTATCAGGTGGCGCCATCATCGGAGCGACGACAGCGCACCGCCGGCGGAAGCAGGTGAAACACCATCTAAGCCTTTTAATTGCCTACTTTATTTGTAGAACTTCAAATAGATTCACATAAAAAAAGAGTTGCCCTTTAATTTTAAGTCACGGGAAGCGTATTGAGCACGAACGCTCAAATGTTTTAAATAATGAAACTTCTTGAATGGGTGACAACGAACGAAAGCGGGCAGTGAGCACCAGGAGACTGACAGTGGCGCACGCACCATTCGACGCCTGTGAAAGTTACGCGGTTATGTTCAAGCTGCAAGATACTGGTACTGTGAGCAGAGTCATACGAAACCATCGTAAAAGTGCAGGGACTTTATGTTGACACGGATTCGTGCAGTTCTATGTATTTTTTCCTTCAGCGGTGGACAGCTGTGCTCTGGATATCTGCGGTGGGGCTGCACATAGTACGTACCTTTATGCGTACCGACGATTATGAACGATACTCGCCGGTGCATCTTGTAAAACACTGCTCACTTGTCCCTCATTTCATGTAAACATCGATGCCATTACAATAAAGTGGTTTACTGGCCGCTAGTTTGTATGATGAATGTTGTGGCTCTACTCATCCTTACTGTTGTGGTGTCACCTGTGTTCAGTCAGCTGTCTGGTGGCGCCGCCCGTGTGAGGGACTGGGATGGGTATGTCGGAATAAAGCACTTGGTTTTGCGACGCTCATCTGTGCGGATGTATCTCTCTGGCTCCGACGCACATAGCGTCTGAGCCGACACAGAACACAACATGGTGTCAGAAGTGGCCGAATAGACGCCTTCACATCTCAGCGCGGCAGCAGAAGAAATCATGGCCAACAAGCAACCGACTCTCGAAGGCAAGTGGCTTGGGATTTCACTTCAGCAACGCTGCGTCATGGCCAACGTGGAAAACACGCTACGAGGACTACACAGCGGTCTCCGGAGTACGCCTCTGCCGAAGTACAGGTACGCTCACTTTTATACTGTATGGGCCCCGAAATTCGTCCGTTACTCGACACTTTTCCACTTTCTGCGGACGAGCTGCTCTCCTACGAGACCGTCGTCAAGCGTTTCACCGAACACTTCGTACACCCGGCCAACGAGCTCTATCCCTAGCAAAAATTCCCAATAGAGAAACCAATAGCCTATCAGATTATTGACACCAATAGGCCTATTAGTCTATTGGTTCTGTATTCACCTATTGGGGCTACTATATTGGTGTATTGGGTCTGTATTTGCTTATTGGAGCTATATTGGTGTATTGGCTCCGTATATGCCTATTGGAGCTGTACTATTAGTGTATTGGTTCTTTATTTGCCTATTGGAGCAATACACGTGCATTGGTTCTGTATTGGCCTGCAGGTGCCTCAATTGGCACCCACAGTCACACAGAAGGGCCACAGTGTGGCAACACCTCTGGAATGATAAAGAGTACAGGAATGAGTGACGCACACATATATTTTCGATATCACTGTTACAGGAAAACTACCACTTTTGTCCTCAATTTTGCAGGCGACTATTTTTCTGGGTCAGGTATATCTCTGCAGGACCTCTTCAGGGTTGTTACAGTTGTGCTCCAGGTAATACCTGAAAAATGCTTTAAAAAAGCATAGACATAAAGGTCACAAAAGTGGAGCATTTCTTTTTGTCTATCAAACATTGCACAGAAACTTGCATTGCTACAGTATAAAAAATCTACACATTTTGAAAATTGCAAGGAGCTGTGAATTATGGCAAAACATTACATGCAATAATATGCTGGTGGCCTGGAGCATACCTTTTAGAGCGTCATACATGGCAGGATCCACAAGTGGTTTGTCCTTGTCCTATTCAATATTGTGTCCATAATGGTTTCGTCGATGAGGCTTGCACTTGAAAATGTCTGCCCGGCAGGCTCAAGAACAAAAGTTTGACATTTCTGGCACTGCATCAAATGTTCACGTGAAGATTTCTGTAGCCACATGCCATCACTTGGGAAAACCTGAGGCAAGACAAGCATTGTAATGATGTCAAAAATTCCATTAAATTTTACTATAACAACAGGTGGTTATGCTAAGCAACACTATCTACTTTTTGGCGATTAGGTAACAGAAATTACTAAACTGCACCCTAATGCAATGAGACAGTGAAACAATTATCTGCTTGTTTTCATTGGCCTGCAACATTCACCAAGCTACGAAAAAGAGAGAGAGCATTGGATATGCGCCGGGAAATAAAACAGCAGTTCTCAATAGTTTGAGGTTATCACTTTGACCTATCAACACGCCCAACTCTTTGCACTTCACTCAAACCTTTGATGTTTGAGCTACCTTAAATGAATACTATAAAGAATACATCGTCGGATGCTGCAAACTGAAAAAAAAAAAATCAGTCCAGCTGTGCAGATGCATATAGTCAGATTGTGCATGTCAAATTACTGACAAACAATAATTATAGCAGGGCCACTGTTTTTTTTTACTCATTTGTATTCTAATACGAATGCAATTCAAATCGAGCGCAGCTTCGATGGAACACGCATTAAATGCACATGTAAACACTGGGCATAATTGTATTACTGTTGGGTATAATAGTATTACTGTACAGCCATGCGGTGCGAATCGTGTGTTGTGTCACGATCTTGCATTTTTTACCAAAGGCCCGCGCTTCTAAATTCCGATAATATATCTCGAGTTGGATCCTGATCCATTTAAAGCTTAGAAAGAAAAAGGAACTGCGCTAGTCTAAAGAGCCAAATAGAAAAAAGATATCATTGGCTCTAATAAACATTACTCAATCGTTACTTTCGGGGGTTCTTATCGCTTACGCAACAGCATCTGCTTCACATTGTATATGTTGTGCTAGACACAAGTTTTGCACAGCATGCAGAGGCTTTTTTTTTTTTAATGCTCCAAAAAGTCATGGCAGCCGAGATGTAAGCATTTTAGCACACACAAGTGCTCCTGCACACCGCCCTAAAGAATGCCTTGTCATCAGTGCAACGATCCATGGTATCAACATTCAAGCCACTGACATCGTATTGCAGTATTTCTACGTACGCAATACAGAGCAGCTAGCACTCAAAACATAAGCGGTATAATTACCTCCAAATGGCCGCATCGTCACAGGGGAGAGCAGTGAAGATCGCACAATGGATGCAAAAATCCGGGTTGTCATGGGCGAAAACAGTTGTCACGCGGTGACTTGAAGTCATATATTCTTCCGGGGGTGAGAATGCTGAACACATTCAGGATAAATTAAGTTACGAAGACGATTTTCCTTCGATTATACACTAAAAAACTATCAAGCGCGAAGCACACGCTGCGCGCACATGCGGCCATGATGCATCGGCCGTGGCGGCTGTGGCTTGACTTGTTTTGGCTAGCCAAATGTACTACCACGTGTGCCCGGAAAAACTTCACGTTGTTTTTCGACACTTTTGCCTATGTCCCTCAGCTTTCAAATGTATCATTTACGCGAGGTATGCACCTCTATTTTTATTTTAATTTTTGTATATATGTTTATTAATTTACTGCTTTAATGGGCCTGTTTTGAGCGTGTCGAGATTGAATACGCAACTAATTAAGGCCATCAAGGAGCGGTGGGATCGCTTGCTCGCTCGCGTGAGGAGGCTTCCCTAGTAGCAACGAATTGTTGCAATATTGGCACAATGTTGCAAATGTTCTTGAATGTTGTGCAACATTTAGCAACATTGCGTCAATGTTGTCAGATGTTGCTCAACTTTCACCAACATTTTAACAATGTTGCACCAGCGATCTTGTGGTAACATTGCATTTTTATGTTGGGACAACATTGTCAAATGTTGACAGACGTTGGCCCATATTTGGCCACACGGCTGATTCATATCCGCCGCAACTGTGTTACTTCCTGCAAAGCCGATCTTATTTCTGTGGCATGCACAAATAAATTTAAAAGATTTCTCCGTTGCTTGCCTAAAATAATTATGCCATCGCTGCACTGCTGCCTGTAATGAAAGCGCGCGCGTAGTATACGTACACAGCGCATCTTCAAAATACATTTTTTCTATACGTACTTCGTGTTAGATATAAGTACTTTCACATTAACTTATCCCACTGACGCGTTGGTTCTGGCGCAGTACTAGTGGTGCTGGAGGGGCAAGCGACATGCAAAAGTGAAACCGAAACACAAAGCGGAGCCTTTGTGGATCAGCGGCAGCCCTACGGCTACTGACATCGCTAATGGCCGCGCGCAGAGTTACCCGCGTAAAGTTGTAGCGCTGTCGCGGTGTCAGCTCTTCGTGGCGCTCAGCTGGAGACTACACAAATGCTGCCTCGAGAGAAGAACGGTAAGTCTTTTTCGGATGTATGTAACATCAATTAGATGTCAGGATTGTGAATATACTCGCGGAATATTCCGTGGTTTGCTTTTTTTTTTCATGTCTGGCTCTTGCTTTATGTGGAGTTCGCGGGCGAAAGATGCAGCGGGTGAAATGCTCATTGACCGAAGTAGGCGACCGGCAAAAACGTCGAATAGCTGAAGACGTTCGTAATGAACTCCTTAGCTGCTTAGAGGCAAGTGATAACGGTCGCAGCGACGATCACGCTGCGAACGAGCCATCAGAGCGAGGGAATGAAGTTCTGCTTTGTGACCCAACTGCTCGGCACCCTCAGTCGCCCGGCGCGCTCAGTTTGCCTTGCGCGTCAATCACAGGCGAACGTAAGGCAAGTGTATTGTTGTGAATCCTGCTTTTTTTTTAATTATTCCCAGTGCAAGAAAAGACTCTTAAACTGCTAAAGGAGATCAAACTCAAGCTGGATACACTGGAGAACGCTGTGGAGAGCTTGCAAAACTCAACTGAGCCTGATCACACAGCAGCAGATCCTATTGATGGTGCCACGCTTAGTTTGCTTCCCTTGGCCATTGACAGTGACCTGGAGGAACTTGAGCAGTGTCTTCGAACTCCAAAAAATAGGACTGATCTAGAAAGTTCAGTGTTTTTAAACTATAATATTTTTAACATAATATTTTAGGAAGCTGCTCCAGAGTAACACGCACTACCAAGCTTTACTGCTAGCATTGTTTCAACATGCTTTGCTAAGTGTTGAAACTCATTTTTTTCCTTCAGGTGGCTCACTTCTCTCGGTTGGGAGGTTCTCTTCAGGATGCCTTACGCCAGCTGATGAGGAGATACATGGCAGATACCTTGGCACAAGAGTTTTCCCTCACGGGGAGAAAAGGCAAACGTTCGTTTAACACTTTGCTGCTCCTCCAGGTCATTACTAGTAAGATCATCTAATTTTGTTCATATTAATGCATGCTGTGTGTTAAATGCAATTATTTTTTCTGATATAGGGATTGTCAAGCTATATTTAAAAGAGCCTCGCCTCAAAGTATGTCGCAGTACTTGAAGTCTTTCACAATTTTATAACATTATCGTTCTGGCCAACGCTTTGTTTTGAATTTCGCTTTGGCAGTTCTGCGTATTTTATGACTATAGTTACACTTATGCTTGTCTTGTGCATTCCTAAGTAGGCATTAAAAGATTGTCATAATTTCAATAGTTTAGAAAGGAAATAAATGAAAAACCTTTACTTGAATAATGTCCTCTTTCAATTTCTTTTCTTAAAATGTTGCTCTTATAAAAAATTTGCATATTCATGCAAGGCTGGGTCACAGCAGAGCTGCTGGGCACTTAGCTGGCCCTGGCTTGGCTGGGTTTTTAATGCCTCCCCTGTCTCTTTCCCAACTCTTGCAATACTATTTGACACATGGCTATGCTTGCTCTATTTAAAAAAATTTTTAGTCTTTGTCTTTCTATCTCTTTCTCTTTATGTCTATTTGTTTCTCTGTGTCTCTCTTTTTTTTCTCTCTGCCTACGTCTTCTCTGCAGTTCTTCTGCCTTTTATTTTCTCGCTCCTCGGCCATAACAGCTTTGCTATATAGACGATTTTCCGCAGCTAGTTTGTCTAACCAAAACTAGATGGCGCCACCGCACCATGGCCTTCCCCTCGGCGGCGCGTTTGCGATGTGGCGTGTGGCGTCCGTTGCCCTGGCCTACGGCGAGAAGCGGGCGGCGCGGGCGGCGCGGACTGTGCGGGTGTGCGAGCGTGGCAGGAAAATTTCTCGTTAGCAGTTTGCCGAGCCCGGTGCGCTGCAGGGCGACGAGGTGAGAGAACAATGGTGAGACGCAAAGGAAAAGTTTGCGCTGTGGTCGGGTGCCAAAAATGTGACGGAGACATAAAGCGGTGGAAGACATCGGTGTGCGGAACGCACGCGCCGTTGTTGCATCAACACTGCCCGTGCTCGAGGCCGTTTTCCATGCACCGGATTCCTCAAGGGCAGAGAAACAAGGTCATCCGACAACGTTGGCTAGATAATCTGCAGAGAGAGAACTTCAATCCAGGCACGTCGTCAAGAGTAAGTTGCCGATCATTGTTACAAATAAGCGAATGCGAGTGTCGCCTAAACTTGCCATGATTCGCTGTAAAGTGGAGTAGCGTTGTACGTTAATGACACCGTTTCCGTCTGTGCGTGGCAGAACACAAGCACTACCGATATCGTAATTCTCTTGGTAATTGTGGATGGCTGTTAGTGTTGTTTAGCTTAAAAAAAGTTACGTACTACATGTGCGGTGCCGGGAGTGTTGCCGTAGTAGTCGTGGCGGGAAATTTTTTGGATGAGATGGGAAAAAGGCTACGATAAATGGCGATTCGAAATCCCGAAGTGCGAGATTATGTCATCGTCTGATATGGAATTGCACTGATGTATCGGAAGCACGCCGTAATTAGAACGAAGATGTCGCTCACGTTGTGCTCTACAACGGTGACGTGAAGCGGACGGTAGTTTGACGCTGTAGAAGGAAATTTTTTTCCAACAGGGCAACTAGCGCTGGTTGCATTTTTATCATATTCATATGTGCAGCCTGCGCTCTCTGGAAGACCGTAAAAGCACCACGCAAGGGACAAGCAACTGATATGTACTGAACTGCTCTTCGTTGTGCACCTGTTAAACGATGTAATTGCGTGGAAATCGAACTGACTTTTACCTTGTGACCTTTCTTGAGGCATGTCTGACTTCATGAAGTGTGACGTTAATAAACACCACAAAAATATTACTATATTTCAGCTTGTGAAGATAATTCATTTCTAGAACATTACTGTTGCTTATTTCTGTTGTGGCAGTATGCATTTAGAGTTTAATACATTGCCCATCGGTGTGCTGTTTGTTTATGTCGATTTTTTGTTCATGTAAATACGCAAACGAAAGTATACCGCGAGAAATATTTCATTAATAGTATTACTCTTTCAGCTATGTTCCATTCACTTTGTTGGTGGACGTCCAACCAAAGAGAATCCTTATCCAACTCTACACCTTGGAACACCGGTGAGTGCTGTGTAAATTTATTCTGCTGCTGTTGGGTCAAGAGCAACTTCACGTTAGTATTTGTTAATTCTTTTTGTAGCGGCTCTTGTAGGCCACAGCCCACTTGAATACTGCGTCTGGCCACGCATTTGTGCACTCCATACCAGCAGCGACCAAGAGCCGTCCACTTTTTCCAATGAAGGTCTCAATTCGGCACTTATGTTGGCGTGTGCAACATGTTTATCTTAATATTTTTTGCAGAATGTTCCACACATGGGAATAACAAATGGTACACACCATACTGCCCAATCTCAGCTAGACGGCAGCTTGCAGCTTGGTGCACCCTGTGGCAGCAGGCCACAGCACTCCGTGACTGATGAGCTGAAGGATGAACATTTTGGCGAGGATGAAACAGATGACAGCCTCCTTTCCACACACCAGCTTGGACCGGGCATTGTCGCATACCAGCGACCCTTCAGGTATGCTGTCAAGCAATAATTTTTAGACGAAATGCATGGATGTAGCATTTGGACCGCTCAAGTATTTTCGTAATATTGCCAAAGAAATCTATCCACTTACTAATATGTGGTTACTGATGAGATGGTGTCAATGAAGGCAATATGATTGTAATGTTGTCATGCTGTAGACTGCATGTGAAACATCTAACGTGATGGCACTACTCTGGGAACTCTTGATCAGTCATGCACTATAATTGTTTTTTTTTTCATGTTTTTCATGTATAGTCAAAGAAGAATGAGCATTCACAAATTACAATACGCTCACTGCTGCAGGAGAGCTATTGCAATATGAGTGACATTATCTCTAATGGATGAAGTACCTTATGAATGTGTGAATAATGAGCAGCTGAAAGTGCTCCAGTGAGCACTATTCATAGCAATGTACCATGTCTGTTTTTCAGTATTTGTTCCGTACAAAGTAGTGTTATTGGCAAATGTGTGGTTCCTAGTGGTAAAATTGGGACAGTAAAGATAGCTGTTTTTTACAACTGCATCGTTTTGTTTCTTCGCTATCATTTTTCACTGTAATAGCTTGGAGCTATAATGATGGACACTGCGAACTTAAAAATGCATGCCAAAATGGCTGTGCTTTGCTAAGAAAAGCGAGTACTAAATTTACTGTTATGCTAACTTGTTCCGTATTTTGCACTGCAGGTAATATTTCAGCAACCGCTGATGCTACATCATTTAATAATAAAAGTTATTACTTAAAAAGGACAGTCGCCCAAGGGCAATCGCTGTGTTGGTCATATTTCAATGTGGGGGTGAGGCTGCAGGCCCATGCGCTAAGTGATTTCATTGCACGACAAGCAACGCCGAGTGATCGGAAACTATTTGGAGCACTACACTTTGGTGTCACTACCAAGCGGAGTTGCTATGGGACTTTAATATCCGTAAGGCACAAAGTAGAACACGTAGTTAAATATTTATCTTCCCTCGTGAATAGCAACTGAAGATGTCCTAGTCAAGCACTCAAGCTCATCTGCGAGGCAGGAAGACAGAAATATTTGTTGATCAATATAGGAGGTTTCCAGCCAGTCTTAGCGAATGTCAGCAAAAAACAGCCACTAGGCTTCCTGGACAGCTGAAAACCAGTGAGGACAGGTTCGTTACTGGGTAGGACCAGTGGCTAGCTCACAAGGTAAAGCAGCTAGTGCAAGCATGTTAACATGCTAGCATGACTGGCCCAGTTAACCGTTTTCATTCGTGAACCACTTCACTGACATTTCAGTTTATCTCACATTCATTTACCTTATTTTCATACTGAAACGTAATGCATGTGTACTGTTTTAGAATTTTCCTTGCACAGTACCCATGTTTGCAAGTTGTTCTCATGTATGTTATCCATGCATGAGTTTGTGCATTTGCCTTGGGAATAGTGTGAATCTTACATTAAGAGTGTCAACAAATTTGAATACTGTGCACATAAATGATTGCAGACAAATAACATGTAGAAGCTGTGGCACTTATGCCTAATTTTTTTTCTCAGGGGCAACAATGAAGCCGTGGTTTCAGGAAATTGCTTATCGTGTGGCTGCAGTTGTAAAGCTACCTGGAAAATGGACAAGGGCGTTCAAGCTCAACCTCCCAGTGACCAGGACCACACATACTGTGAAGATTTAAAGGTTCACGGACAGCGTCATTTGTGTCTGCAACACAGTGCCAGCCAGACTGAATTCACTGTTTGTTCAAGTCTTCCACCACATTCCTACCATTTTTTCACTGGTCTGTCGAAACATGTGTTTGATGAGCTGGGAAGGGTGCTCGGCCTAATTGTGAAATCCCCATTTGCTATGGTGTTTGAAGATCAGTTGCTGCTAACGTTGATGCGACTAAGGTTGGGGCTTTTACTTTTTGACCTAAGCATTCGTTTTTGTATCTCAACAGCTGCAGTGAGCAAAATTTTCTGCTTCATGGTGTCAGAAATAGCCAAATACGCTCGCAAATACCTAGTTTTTTGGCTGCCCAGAGACGTAATTCAGCAGATTCTTCCTGAAATCTTCAGTGATTTTTCATCAGCCACTTGCATAATTGATTGCTTTGAAATATTTATTGAGAGGCCAGGCAACCTGCTTCGCAGAAGCAGGACATTCAGTCACTACAAATCCCACAATACAGCTAAAGTTCTCCATGTCATTGCACCGAATGGCTTCATCATGTTTATATCGAAGGCTTATGGTGGGCGAGCAAGCGATCGCTTCATCACATCCGACAGTGGCTTTATCAAAATGCTAGCGCCAGGTGATCAAATTCTCGCTGACCGTGGATTTACTATAAGTGACCTCCTTCCACACGGCGTGAAGCTGTCATTGCCTAGTTTTCTGAAAGGACGGTCGCAACTGAGTGGCGAGGATGTAGTGGCATCGAGACGTTTAGCTAGGCTGAGAGTTCATGTCGAGCGCTCCATCAGACGGCTGAAGTGCTTTTAGAATATTAAAGCAGTTCCATGCAGCCTTTTCGCTAAGAAGCCTTTGGTAGATGACATACTACTTGCTATTGCAGGCCTGTGCAACCTGCAGCCACTGCTGATCAAAAAGTAGTTAAGCTAGCATTGAATGTGGTGCATGTCCTAAATTTCCGCAGGGTGTAATGTGAACACTTGTGGTACTGAAGTCAATCAAAAAACAAATTGTATGGTAATTCGATGTGCTCTTCATTTTCCTGCACCCTGAAGGTTTTCCTTTTTAAAGGGCCCCTAAACAACCCCGAGGTGTAAAATTTGTTTTAAAGATATAACTGCGCTCCTGTGCGGTGTGAACATGCTCCCGCAAGAATTTTGCGAATAGGTGCAATAATAAAGAAGTTGCACGGGTTTAAGTGACCGCTTGCGCCGGTTTCGTTTTCTCGGTCGGCCTCCCCACCTTCTCTGCTGAGGAGAGGGTAGGGGCGGCGCGCCGTCGAGACTCTGCCCACTTTTGACACGTGACATGACGTGAGCAACTGACGTCATTGACGCTTGCGCTGCGGAACCGGTTGCTCCCGTTCTAGAAACGTTGGGTTGCTCCTGCGCTCACGCCTGTGGGATGGCCAAGGGA
The DNA here is from genome assembly GCA_013339685.2 of Hyalomma asiaticum. Lineage (NCBI taxonomy): Eukaryota > Metazoa > Arthropoda > Arachnida > Ixodida > Ixodidae > Hyalomma > Hyalomma asiaticum. Next base: position 1,859 of record JABSTT010003341.1, on the reverse strand, counting down.
TCTGACAATAGATGTTTCGACCAATCAACGAGATACGACTACGCAAAGTTGTTCGCGGTACAAGATGACGACACCTAGGATGCGAGCGCGACTGGTCAGTCGCCGGAAAGAAGCGCGCGAATTGTTTTTTGAAATACGGCGTCTGTGTGGCGTGCAGCGCTGTCATATTTGCAGAATGCGATCGCCGCAACCTTCTCTATGATTGAGTTAGCTTGTTTGGGCGGCTTTGAAAAAATGTAGGAGCCTGTTTAGTGGCCCTTTAAAATTGCCGTCGTTGCAACAAAGCGTAACGGGTCATTTAAACAACCCAGGGATTGAAATAGAGTTGTGTTAAAGTTGTGCATGAGTCTTCCACAAACACGCAGCCATAAATTGTTCGATATGATACCAGAATAGTGGCCTTATACACGTTTGATAGAAGTTCTTGCTTACTTCGTTCTGTTGAGTTTGTCTCTGCTCGTCACAGGGTGCTCATTTCACCGTGCTAGGTGAAAGAGTCGTGAGTGTGCATACCTGTGCGCAGACAAACAGGTTTTTTTGGATGACATGTCCGCACGTGACTGCTGATGTCATGAACAACAGTGATGATTTCGAAAGGCTCACAGAGAATAATGGATTGTATGTTGCACTTTGTGGCACATAGTGCTGATGTGTAGGGCATTGTTGAGTGCGACAGCATTCTGAATGTGATGCACGTTTTTTCTTGAAATGTTTCTGGGCGCATTGAGCCACCTTTTTTGATGAAGTGTGCACATTTTACCTTGTATTTTTTGCCAATGTTAGTGCGAAGTTCATTCTAGTCATGTTTACATGGAACTTGTTTTCCTTTGAAAATGTTTCGGTCACGAATACTCGCTAGCTTTGCCACAGGCAAAATTAACCCTTTTTGCTAATGGCAAAACAGTGGATACCTACACATGCCATGTGTGCACAAACAATGTGGTTACTGAAGCCTGCCATCACTTCACCTCGTGCACTATGTTTAAGTTACACATACTTAATGTTGATTACTTAAGGTGACCTTGAGTAATATTGTAATAACTCAAGGCTACTAAACTTTGACTGGAGTTTCCTTTACGTACTTGCGTGGCTGTTTGAGGAAGTTATGTCTCCAATCCTCTGTTGGGTGGAAGGGGAGGTGGGGCAAGTGAATGTGCTGTGCATGCAGCTTCTTTGCAGCATTCATCACAGTTTGTGCAAAGTGTAAAAATTGTGTCACAGAGCAATACCAGATGTACTGCACTACTTTCAGCAGTCATGGAAGCTTGCTTTAGAGGCAACAAAGGCAAACGTTGTAAATACACAGTCTGAATTGTTCTGCTGGCTAATGTATTCTTTCAGTGATGATGCCACTGCGTGGCCAGCGCGGCATCGCGTACTACCCAGGCCATGGTGGCCAGATATCATTGGAGACATGCAAAGACACTTGGTTTCTCAGGTGTACCAATATGGTCCGCATTTTATTTCAGAATGGAGTCTATTTTTTTACATTCGTGTTGCGAGAGAAGTCATTCAACACTCTTCAAATAATCAAAAAACACTTTCTGGGAGTTCCTCGCTTGAGGAATATCTTGCTACAAAAATGTCTCTAGTCTGTTGAGTCGCGGGGATCAAAGTTTGGCTAAATGTGTTTTTTTTCCCCTTTCTATCCAACGAGCATGCTGGAAGCCACAAGGGGGATGAGTAGGGGTAGGGGCTTACATCAGAGCACATTCTGGCATTAAGGATGTCAGAATGATTGAACATGGCAACTCATGGCAGTCATGACAACACTGTAGCGCAAGAGTACTATTTTGAAAAACCATGGTCAAGCTCAGTGACAACGCAATTCATAGCTTCTTTGACCTTCGTTACGGTGA
>JABSTT010003340.1:0-28524 GCA_013339685.2 Hyalomma asiaticum | reverse complement strand
TTTCATAAAAAACCCCGATCGTGCCGATACATAAAAACACACTCCACGCCATGACAGCGAAACAGCGCGGGGGCTGCTGCTCGGCGCAATTTCGACGGGAATCGTTCGGATCGCTGCGATCAGAGCGACGAAATTCCAACTTTTTGTGGGTCGCTCGTCGCAGACCGTTGCGACAAGAGCGAGAGCGATTTTTTTTTTAAAAAATCGCGATCGCTCTAGTCGCCGAAGGAAAATCGCTGTGGTTCTGCGTCATGTGAAACGGCCTTAAGTCGCTCGCTTTGTTCTATAATGTTGTAGTGGCGCCTTAGGATTTTGTTGACATTGGGAAATTCGTGCTGTACGTTAAGCACAGGTTTGTACGTTGAGAGTCGCGTTGTGTTGGGAAGGTTCGAAATGAGGTCTCTCGGTTCAGTGTTTTGGCCCTCGGATGGCGTCGTCGATAACACGTGGCGGATACTTTTGTTTGTGAAAGACGGTTTTTTGTTCAGGGCGGCCGAGTCAAAATCTTCATCTTTTGAGCAGATTCGTTTGAAACGGTGTGCTTGGCTGTATGGAAGGTTGTTCTTTCAATGGCGTGGGTGGTCGCTGTGGTAGTGAAGATATTTTTGTCGATCGGTAGGTTTCCGATTCAGTTTTGTTGATAGTCGGCCGTTTTCAATTTTCACAGTTACGTCCAGGAAGTTTATGTGTGTGCGAGAGTAGGATGGGTAAACTTAATATTCGGGTGGGCGCAGTTGTAGGAGGTTATAAATTTTATCAGTTCATCTCGCTGTGCTTCCAGACAAAGTAGATATCATCCATATATCTCTGTACAAAAGTGGTCTTAGGGGGATTGAGAGAGAAATTTTGATTCCAGTTGTCCCATAAAGATATTGCATAACTAGGTGCCATCCTGGTGCCCATAGCGGTTACGCTAATTTGCCTAAAGTATTCATTGTTGAATTCAAACGTATATATATATTATATATATATAATCTTTTCCTCACAATTTGTTTCTAAGAAAAGTTCTTTCTAGCGGTCAGTCTCGGTGTAACACACTTCTGTCCCTCGTGAACTGCCCGACACTACATAAGTCACCTCTGAGACGAACTCGCCACGCTTTCTTTTTCCATTTCTTGCGATTAAAGATAGAGTGGGATATTCGTGGTCGACGAAGGCGGTGACCGCGCTTAAGAAAAGCAAGAGGAGTGGGGGAAACTGGACTGACACCTCCCTCTCCTGGAAAAGCCCCGACACAGTGATGTAGCGGCTATGGCACGCAGCTGCAGATCCGAGGGTCGCGGGATCGATCCCCGCTGCGGCGGCTGCATTTAGATGGAGGCGATATGCTTGAGGCCCGAGTACGTTGCGATGTCAGTGCAAGCTAAGAACCCCTGGAAGTCGTAATTTCCGGAGCCGTCCACTACGGCGTCTCTCATAATCACAGCTGGTTTTGGGACCTTAAACGCCACATCAATAATCCAATCTCTCCTAGGAAAAGGATTGGGGGCTATGTGCTGTTACGATAGCCTTCAAATCGAGCCCGACAGTACGCTAGTTGAGAACTGTATCATAGGAACCATCTAAACTTGTTTTGGCTATTGTAGATCATTTTTGCCGCTTATGAAGGTAAAGTTAGATGTGATAACGCCGTGGTAACTGCCTGAGCGTATCCGTTCCCTTTCTCCGTTAAATACCGGCCGCAGTTTTCGCAGGCACATGGCTTTTCGGTATCAGCTTTAGATGACGCCTGGCTATACACATCTTTAGTGTGTGGGCTTTTGCGCGTCTATTGGTAATGCGGAATAATTCAGAGCACACGACATGCGGCCACTCGTCGGCGAAGCGCACCTGCGCAAATATAAAGCCCTGCTGCACACGTTCCTAGGTCCTAGCAAGCTGACCTCGCAGGTTTGCACCGAAATGCCACCATGGCACATGCCTTAGCGCTCAAATCAGGACACTCTTGGACATGATGTTGCTCTGGGAAATAAGCGCAGACTCTCGGGATACCTTGACGCCATGTGTATGCTCCTGAGTGAGCGCTCGCGGCTGCGTCAGGCAAGGGCGTCTGGCTTTCGTGGCACTGACCACAGTCGCGCGCCATGAATATACCAACCAATCACGCAAGCTGCGTCGAAAAGTGGCGCCCACTGCTACAAATGATAAAAGCCGCAAAACAAAACAAAGGAACCACGTTCACACAGCCTCATGTTGGATTGCCACGAGGCGCCTATAGCGCTCAGCGTTTAGAGCAAGGCAAGAACAACCTGCATTCATTGCGAAACGAGGGTTCCTTTGAAAGGAAAGTGGCACATGCGGAGGCCGTGGGAGGACGCCTAAGCTGCGCCTGTACGAGTGGAACGCCATAGCATCATTGAATTCAGTTCATGTATCCTTCTCATAGAACGCTTATGAAAATTGGCGCCTATGTATGAAATTGGTGGAGTGATTTGACTTTCTTCGTACGACATTTATGTTTTGCCATGCATAAGAATTACATCCCGAGCGATGAGTGTAGGTTTTTCAACTCGAAATTGTTTATGCCAGGGTCCACACGACCCCACACGTCACTTCTGCAACGGAAGTGAGGCCGTAAAACATAAATGTAAGAACAGAAAAAAAAGCAAACAATCTTCCGTTGATGAGCGGTGAATCGAACTCAGAGAACCTGTTATGTTCTGCCGCTTGTATGCCAATGGGGTAGAGTAGACAACGCTGCACTGTGCGCTATACTCTTTCAGCTCGTCTCCGCAGCGGACTCCCCTGTCTTCGTAAACGCGACGTTGCTACTGCTTTCGAAGGCAGCTTGGGTGGAAGCAATCAGCTTCCTCGGAAGACTCCTCTCGGGCGTGGCGGTGCGCTAGTCCTCTGCGCTTTGGTTATGTGACCTTGCCGTTTTTAGAGGCGAGTTCGTGTCGACGGTCACGGGCGGACGACGCGGGACCCAATGTGAGGGGAACGATGACTGACAATGACCTCTTGCTTCCCGTAACCTTTCAAAGGGTCAGTTGAGGTCTGTCCACAATACTCTAACGACCGGCCACGCTTACGACTCGCCGAGTGCGTGGTCTGTTAAAAGTTCCTATAACTATCGGCACCGCTTCAGACTCGCCGAATGTGGAGATGACAGCGTGAAGGCGCCCGGAAGACTACACCGATTGATACTGGGAATGGTATGCTTTATGTTGCCACTTCTGAGGGTCGGTGATTGGGGGCCTGTGGGCACACGGCACAGGAACGTAAACAACTTTGAAAGCATCCACGCACCGAGGATGCCGCTAAGAGCGCGGGAGGAGAGAGAGAGCCATATTGAGAAAAAGTGACAGAACGCCCGTCGAGAGTGTAGAAACACTGCTATCGAGATTAGGTGCAGCCCAGTAAGGAGTGCTTATGTTGACTGGGAAAACGGATTGGCTAAGAGAATATTGAGGCGGACAGCGGTGGTCACATCCCCTTTTCTCTGTTTACCGCAATGTATTAAAGACTGTATAGGACCCACGGTCCTTCAGTCTAGGCTGTAATCACTGAGCTGAGAGATCAGCTAGACTCCGTACGATGGAACTTAAGTCTGCAACTTAACCGCCTGGTGGTCGAACGGTGAGACGCGGTTCGTCGTATGTAGTAACAGTGCTCTAGGCTCTAACTTAAGAAAGTTAAGTAGAAGAGCAAGACGCTGTTAATGTTTGTGTTGTCGTCAGTGTGCTTCGGTAAGCTGTACATATGACTCTGTAAATATATCGCTACAATGTAGCTTCAAGTTTCATTACATCCAACCCGCCTCCTGCTTCGTCAACGCCGATCATCTATCTCCTTGGCGGGACCCGATCTACATCAAGGAGAACACAACGAGCAAACTTAATTGAACCCTACCTTACGACGAAAGGCGGCCGGTGCTCTACCACTGCGCTAATGCCGCACATACTCGAAACTGTACGAACGCACCTGATATTCCTTCTTATGTCTTTTCCTTCCTTCCTCAACGCTCACGTCCGGCTCAGCGCGCGCGTGCAGGCGGGACCAATTCGCCTCGAACGGTGCCGTTATCCAGGAGAGGCGAAGTGAAGCAGTGCAGCTTCGCTTGGCCTCTCCAGGATGGCGGCACCACGGCCACATGTAGCGGCAAATGTCACCGGGAAATGTCAATTATATGCAGTTTTGGTAGGTGTGCTCTGTACTGTGACATAGTTAACATTCGTGGACTACATGCAGAAGCGCACCAAAAAAAAAAAAAAAGCGCGCTTCAATTCCGTAGCCTTCGCTGTGCTGCCAGAGAAATTTCGCCAGGTATAGCTGGCTCTGGGTTCTCTAGGTTTTAGGGGCGAAGCTCCTCTTAGTCTAACCTTGTCCTGCGTCAGGCGTGACCGGCGTGCCGCAGGACAAGGTTAGACACGAGAGAGAGCGAAAGGCGCGCGTTGACTATGGAAACGCTGTCTCTTAGATGAAGCGCTCTACCAGCATCGCAAACAAGGAGAACGCGCCCTCACCGCGCGAGAGACAACGTTGGCGCAGGCAGAGTTTTTTTATTGAGAAATACCGACTCTCGCGTTGGAGAACCCGTCACCAGCCACCCATATATATATATATATATATATATATATATATATATATATAATATATATATATATATATAATATATATCTATTATATATATATATATACACTACGCAGTAAGTAGGAAAAAATTACAGCTTTCCTACTTATTGCGTGGTACACGAAAACCGTTCGTAGTGGTGACCTGTGGCCACCTTGCCTCTCAGGGAGGACGTCCCGCTATGTCAGGTACATCCGTATATCGTTGTGGTCAGAGGCTTCTTGAAGCCTCATCGCGAAGCCTCAGACCAGAGAGGTTTTGCGTCGAACAAAGAGACAGTCACAGACGCGGAACGCGTGGCCAAATTCGAGATAGACCCATATTTCGTCGTGGTCGTTTTATGAAAAAGCGAAAGGCGAGCTACTTGGCGACGATGGGATAAGGGTTCAAGTTCAGCGCGATCTCTTAGTGCAGTGATGCTTGAATGACGTGAGTAGTCTGAAAAATAAAACGCACAGCACGGTTTTGCAAGGAATTCAATATTCTGGATAAGATAGGCTTGAACTGGGTCCCAAATAGCTGAGGCGTATTAGATTTTCGGTCTAACGAGTGTTAAGTAGGCGAGCTTACGTATATAGGGAGGGGCATTTTTTTAGAGAATGTTTGATAAGACCGATGTGCACGATTGGTTGAAGCAAGGATGACGTCAATGTGATAATGCCACGTGAGATCTGATTGAAGTGAATACCAGGTATTATAACTACTACTAAGAGTTAATTCGGCATTATTTAAAACGTAAGATGTTGGTATGCGGGCATTATGTAGGGTAATGACATCAACTTCGTTTTGGATTCATTAAGGGTCATTAAACCATGAGGTGCACCAAGTGTTAATATTGACAGGTCGGATTGAAGGAGCTCGCGATCGGCATTACTAGACATATTACGGTATAGTACACAGTCATCGGCGAATAGTCTAATATGGGAGCACACACAATTGGCAAGTCATTAATATAGCTTAGAAAAAGCAACGGACTAAAACACTACCCTGAGGGACACCTGATGTTACGTTCACTAATTAGAATGAGAGCTATTAACGACTGTGTACTGTGTTCTGTGCGAAAGGAATTCTTATATCCATGAAATAACGTTGGGGTGAATGTTAAGTTGGGTTAGTTTTAATATAAGCCTGGGGTGGGGAACGCGATCAAAGGCTTTTGAATAATCCAGAAAGATAGCATCAACTTGAAAACCAGAGTCTAGAGATGAGTGCAGGTCATGTACAAAACCGGCGAGATGAGTGTCACAAGAATATCCTTTGCGGAAACCGTGCTGTTGTTTAAAGATGATAGTGTGTTCCTCAAGATAGTTGATGCTTTGAGTGTAAATGATATGTTCCAGTAGTTTGCAGATTGTATTGGTTAAAGAGATTGGGCGATAGTTGAGCGGTACGGAGCGATCACCAGACTTGAAAATGGGAATGACTCTGGCCACCCGCCAGTCGTGAGGAATGATACGAGATGATAAGGATTGGGAGAAAAGGGCACACAGAATGGGCGAGAGGCTTGATGAGATATTTTTCAGTATCTGTTGTTCAACCCGAGATGGTCAGATGCGGAAGAGAGCTTAAGATTATTTAATAATGTGTAAATTCCTTGTTCGCTGATACTTATTTCAGGCATCGTTATATCAGTACGATTACTGATGGGAGGGCTGGACGTTAAGTCCTCATGTGTAAAACAGAGGAGGAAAGCATTATTTAGTACTTGAGCGCTTTCATAGTCGGATACAATGTCGCCATTTGGATTAGTAAGTGCAATTTACGGATGGCTGCGTGGGTTGAGAACACGCCAAAAACGTCGCGGGTTATTTGCGAGAAGAGAGGAAAGGTCATTTCCAAAGAAAGAGCGTCTTGTTGTTTTAACAGAGATTGGTATGCTTTTTCGCACAATTGGTAGCGTTTCCATGAATCCGATAGACGATTTTTGTCAGCGCTCCTATACAAGCGTTTTTTCTTATTGTTGAGACGGCGGAGCCGATCGTTAAACCACGGTGTCAAGTCGAAACACCTGATTTTGGCCATAGGTATGTGTAGGTCAATCAAATTTATAAGTGTGCTCTTTAACCACTTCCAGTTTTCTTACACTGATTTCGTTGAATAAGCGGCTAAGAATACATTAGAGAAAGCTTTAGACAGTTTAGGCGACGAGGCGCAAGTGAATCGAGTGCATGAAGATCTTTGCTGTTGAGATTTTAATGGGGTAAGTCGTAGCAGAGGGGCGGCAAAGCACAGCAGTAGGCGGCGTCTATACAGGCTCCCCTGTAAGCGCAACTTTGCCATTCATTGACAAAAGTTTGATCCCTCTGTAGCCATGAATAAACGGCGGGAAAACAGCGCTGTGCCAACTCAAGAGCGTTGGATCAGTTTATTTCGTTCCTGCGGTAAACTGGTCGTACATATTTTAGAAGGGTACAAGTAATGACTAGGTTTATCCTGTTAGTCGAGATGATAAGTTAATCATCGGGCATCGACATTTAATGAATGTGCCCCTGCAGGGAAGGGGAGGAGGGGAGGGTACGGTGTCACTGTAAACGTGATTTTCCAAGCGCGCTACGGTGGCGAGCTTCTCTCGCCGGGATAATATAGGACATAGTGGGCCTCCATTAAGTTTCTGGAGTACAGTGAAAGCAAACGCATACCTCTCAACATATGCAGAAACGCAGGGTATTCGAGTGCTGCAATTGTAGTCCGTAAGAGAAAAGAACTGAGAACTGGCTCTGATTCTTAACAGATTACGATTTGAGATTAAAAGATATATGCCGCTGAAAAATTCGACATGTGCTAGCGGATCAGTTTGCAGCTGCGCTCTAAAATTCTTGAGAAATCAGGATAAACTTACGTTGAGATGGCAGGGCACCCATGGAGGCCATGTGAAATAAGAATTTAGCTTCATAGTGTGTGGGCCATAGATAGCGCATAAGCTCCGGCTATTTTCAAATTTTTTGAGCGATACCTTTTGGGACAGCTATACTGAGCTCTCCCGAGCTCCCCCATAGTAGATGTGATGTGGCATGAATAATTTCACATTTCTTGATTGACAAAAATGACTGCATCTCCCGCTAAAGGGGGCGATGCGAAGCAGCACGGGGGTGCACACCGCGTTTGCGTGGGTTTGACTAGGTGTCGCGTTGCATCGGTTTGACGCTAGCAGACGCTGCCTGCGTCAGCGTTGTCTCTCGCGGGCGAGGGCGCGTTCTCGTTCCTTGCGAGTTGGGAAGCCGTTCATCGCAGAAAGAGCGTTTTCCATATTCCACGCGCGCCGTTCGGAGAGGAGTTGAGGCAAGGAGAGTAGGGGGAGGAGGATGCGCATGCGCAGTGCGGGTGTGGAACCACACGGCGGAGGGAGGGCCAGAGAGGGCGGGCAAAGCCCCGGCCATAAGCTGCTTTGCATCTAAAAACCGACTGCTCGCGCGGCACAACCGTTCACCGGCCCTCTCGTACGTATAGGCACTTGATCATGACCTGCAGTGCAGTGCCGCGCCGGTGGGAGATTTTTCCGCGTAGTTGCACCATAAGGATTCGCAGCGTGCGCGTGAACTAAAAGTAAGCCGGAATCGGCACGATCTATTACGCGGGAGCGCAAGAACTGATAAGATTAAGAACATGTGTGTAAATATACAGACGCGTTGTCACTCATTTACATGCATGAGAGGGCAATGTCACGGGTGATTTACGGTAACACGGTACAATCTCCAGTTTCGCCCACTCGTCATGGTTCACTTCGTGAAGATGCGTGGAATTCTTTTTTTTTTTTCAATCAAGAAACTCGTTAGCAGACGCTGCCTGCGTCAGCGTTGCTCTCGCGGCGAGGGCGCGTTCTCGTTCCTGCGAGGTGGAAGCCGTTCATCGCAGAGAAAGAGCGTTTCCACGGTCAACCGCGCGCCGTTCGCTCTCTCTCACGACAGCAGACGACACTGTCTGGTGCACGCCTGCGGGATCGGGCCACACACAGTCGGGCTGCACTGCCTCCAGGATCGGCCCACACCCACACACGGTCACGCCGCCGCAAGTCGCCTCTGGATGATGATTGTGGCTTGGTTAGGAAGGGAACGCTAATTTCTGCGGCCCATGTAGGGGCACGGCAAGTGTCCGTGGTGGTGTGGGAAAGGGAGTGAAGAGAAGAGAGAGAAAGGCTGTGGTGGAGGGCTCCGGCAATTTAGAGCACCCTGGGGTTCTTTAAACGTGCACTGACAACGCACAGTACCACGACCTACTGTACTCCTGACCTGCCCGCGAGCAGAATGCCAGCGCGCATGTGCTAGCTCCTCTTTCTGCTGCTAGGGGCCTTTGGCGGCGGATTTTGGCGCCACCAAGTTACCCCACCACACCACTTCTAGGCGGTCGTCTGCTCGCGTTGAGCCGAGACGCCTGTGCGGGCAGGCACTCTGCGGAGCGAAGAAAACATTTGCAAAACTGCTTCGATTGAGGTAATTCAGCTATGACAGTACAGTGTAGTTCCCAGAAACGCGCCCGCGTGAGCCATGTACCACGGTAGTCTGTAGAAAAGGTGAGAAATGTCTAAATTGGCATGCGCAAACATGTTCCTACACTGGGTAAACAATACGTACGTTTTGTATGACTAATGAGCTGAATTCGCGACTATGCTTTTGCTCGGTAAGGTTTACAAGTTATTGACTCACAAATTAAACCAACTGTCGCTTGAGCGACCGAATAACAGAAAAAGAAAAGCTAGTACCGATTATCTCAGTGGCGCAACAGTGCTGTTGGTTCCTTGGCAAATAGACCCTGAAACGTTGGCCGAAGTACCATATGAACATTCTGCTATTGATACAGTGCAACAGTCGCATATACGCTCAAATTTCCGAGAACTGCGCACAAGCAAAGTACTCGCACCAGTGCTTCTTGTCTGGCCCCCTGCACCCGTCGCCGCTCAGTGGGGGACTCATCGCCACATCTAGCGGCGAAGTCTGGAACGAGAGGCGGGCCGCAGCGTCTCCGTAGCAACGCCGCGAGCTGTCAGGTCAGGCATTACAGTAGGTCGTGCACAGTACAACTGGCCTCTGCACATTTTCGCCTCTATCGAAAAGGCGACCGGCCGCTGCCGGGGATCGAACCCGCGTTTTTGGGTGGCAGAGCCGGGTACCGTAACCACTACACACCGTCGCGGGCGGACAAACTCGGCCCTGAGGTCTTCACCCCTAAAAGCGACGCCTAAATTGCACCCCCCCCCCCCCCTCCTCCCTATAATGCTAATGGTGTCGCTCGTTCAATGTGACGTCGAGGCAGACCGCCTCCGTGTCGCGCTTGCGAAGGCAAGCAAACAGCGTGCTTTTCCGCGTCTCGTAGCTAACGCAGGTTGCAGTTTGACCGCATCCGCGAGTCGAAGGGGTGGTGACGTTATTTGTTCACCAGCTTTTTGTTCGATGCCTTATATTGTTACGGGAAGTATTTATTATGCGAGGGACAAGCCTACAGTCCAGACAAAACTACACAGAGCGCACCAGCTGTAAGGGCACCTCCAGCTGTACCCCACGTCGTCGTCGTCGTCGTACCTATGCTGTGACATGACCCCCCGCCGGTGATGCAGCGTCCCGGTGCTGGCGTGTATTAAATGGCGCATCAGAATTGTACGGCTTGAGGCGCGAAACGTGCACGATGTCAGTGCGTGGTATAGCATTGAGGAGAGGGGCGAGACTGGAGAGATCTCATAGGTGACAGGAGTCACCTGGCGTAGGACGCGGTAAGGTCCGACGTAGCGTCACAGGAGCTTCTCGCAGAGACCAACACGACGAGATGGGAGCCACGGGAGTACGAGGGAGCCTGAAGGAAAATCGATGTCTCGGTACCCACGATCGTAGAGGCTTTCTGCGTCGTCTGGGAGGATGAGAGCCTAGCGCGGGCTAATGTACATGCGATGAGCGCACGGGTGATGGCATCATAAGCGTAGGAGGTGGTGGACGCCGGATCAGATGGCAGGAGGTTGTCGAAAGGCAATAAGGGACTGCGGCCGTAGAGAATAGGTAAAAGGGCGAGTAGCCGGCAGTTTCATGGCGCGAGGAGTTATAAGAGAAAGTGACTAATGGCAGAGCAATGTCCCAGTCTTTGTGGTCATCGGAAACATACATTGAAAGCATGTCGGTCAGTGCGCGGTTGAGCAGTTCGGTAAGTCCGTTAGTCTGAGGGTGATATGAGGTGGAGAAGTTATGCCGAGTAGCGCATGATCGCAGGAGGTCGTCTACGACGCGAGAGAGGATGCAGCGGCCACGGTCTGTGAGTATGTGGCGAGGAGCACCATGCTGGGGGATGATATCATATAACAAGAATCGGCTACGTCGGTTGCACAGCTGGTCGGCAGAGCTCGCGTAATTGCGTATCGTGTAGTGTAGTCAGTGGCAACCGCAGTCCATTTGTTTCCTTGCGTGGAAGTTGGGAAAGGGCCAAGCAAGTCAAGTCCTATTCGATGGAACGGCTCCGATGGAACTTGAATAGGTGAAGGAGACCAGCAGGTTGAGGCGGTTTCTTTCGACGTTGACAATATGTTCCCCGTGCGTGGTTGTCCCATAATTCGACGCAATCGAGAACTTGGGCTAACGTCCTAGCGCTGTACACCATTTGCACGAAGAAAACGAAACAAAAGGAAACAAAGCACAGCAGAGATAACGGGGATGCTGAACGGTAACATATTTTACAGCGTAAGCTGTTATGAGATCAAAACAAGGACCGTCTTTGCGCCGTAGTTGCCCGCCGCTGCCGCCGCCAGCGGTGTCCGTAACCACTATCGCGGCAATTTCAGAAAAGATAACAAACACCGAGGGGGATTCCAACCAAGTCCACTGTGTGGATTGGAATCCACACCCTCTGTGTGGCAGTCGAGCATTCTACCACTGAGCCAGGCCTGTATTTTTTTTCTGTATTGAAATATTTCCGTAAATGCGTTTGAACTGTACTATACCAGTTGCACACATATTACTGAACCACGCCTGTACTTGCAAAATTTTCGCTATGACCTAAACAGGTATACTGTCTGCTGAGGAATCGCTTTAAAAAATGTAGTCTTACATGGCAGACTAATAATACGCCATTACACGTCGGGGAAAGTGGATTGCTGAACGAGTTTCCAGGAATCATTTGAAAGACCACAGTGCTTAAGGCTTGTAGCTCTGAACCTACTACAGGAGACATCATCAACATCATCATTATGAAGCAATCTTCTTCAAGATTTCCGTCACTATTACTATGAAGCGCTACCATTTGAAGCAGTTTTGTTGCTTCGTGCCATGCATCACGCGGCAGGCCGCGCCAGCAATCTGACTTCGCTCTTTGATATACCTGAAGCCGCCTCGTGGTAAGGTGCGGAACGCTGCCGAAGAAGCGAATCTCAGAGCTACGCGCACGGCTGCAGCAAAGCAACGTCGGGCACAACAGACAGCTGTGCGAGGAGAAGCAGCTGGCCGTCGACGCCGGGCCGAGAGTACGGTTCGTTCTCGGGAAAATGACGCCAAGGGACGCTCTAGATGTGCAGTTATACAGATTTGCACGTTACAGATAGCGCAGTAATTACTGCGTAGTGGGTACTTCCGACATGGCGAAATGATAAGAGTTATGGGGCAGGGATACCAACGACCTCTACTTGCACTAGTTTCCTCAAGCGTTTAAAAACGGCCGCTAAGAAGGTCGCTTCTCCAGCTTACGCTGCCACTGTCCTGCGGTTCCGCGCAGGCCTGGCTCTTTTTTTGAAGAATACGCTGTGTGACCACTGGAAATCACTCCGTTCAAAAACAGGTAATTCTTATTCGTCGTGTTAACGACCACACAAAACGCTTCTGCAACGTGGTGCACCACAACTGCACGAAACGCCGTCCGTCAGGGCGCGAATGACCTGGCATGTTAAAGATTGTGCGCCTTAAACGACGTAGGCGTCATGCCGAGTGACGCATGCCGAGTGACAAACGAGTGACGCATCTGTGTGGGTTTTCTTATGGCTTCCATTTAACCGGAGGAACGCAGCATCGAAATAGTTTCGTACACAGCACTTACACCGCCGGGCCGCCATGGTCTGGCGGGTATATGACGCTCGGCTGCTGATCAGAAGGTCGCGGTATCGAATCCCGGCCGCGGCGGCTGCATTCGACTGAAGCGAAATGTTGAGCATCGTCTACTGTGTGAGATGTCAGTGTATGTTAACGAACCCCCAGGTGGTCGCAATTTCCGGAGGACCCCACTACAGGTGTCTCTCGTAATTAACGTCGGGGTTTGGGCGTAATAGCCCACAAATTATTATTACAACATAGTCGAGCCAAAGAATCCCTACCTCCCGTCTGGTTCGTTCGGTGTATAGCAACAGCGGTATGGAAGTGTATAAATCTGTGATTAGGGCAAACGATGGTCACTAGATCAATAACTTGACGTACTTGCCTCTTACGTAACGAATTGTCCATATCGAAATTGCGGTTGCCGCAAAAATCGAAGCCTTGTACGCGGGATGTGCGTCGCGCCGGATGGAACTTTTCAAAATTACCTTCAGGCTATTCAAAATTACCTTCATATGATATGAAATGTATGTAATTTAAAGACGAAATGGTGCAACCCACGTTAAAGAGTCTATGACAAGGCGGAATGACTTTCACCATGAAATTCCCTTAGCATGCGATAAGGAACCATGAACTTCACTGCAGAACTTCGTGACCAGGATTCTTTTTTGTCCTCTGAGGAGGTGGGGAGGAAGGGGAAGAATAAGGGGGAGTGGAGCGGGCGGGGAGCACTTGCTTAAGGCCTTGACAAGTTCAGCGAGGCATCTATATGTCAGCATTTCTTTTATTGCCCCCTCCTCCCCTAAAAAAATATTTCGAAGAGGGGGCGGGCTAGACAGCACCCAAGATAGGGGCCTGTTCGCAGCCATCTCAATCGATCTTGGCAAAGCCTTTTGTACTTCTGGTTCAGCAGCACATTTTAAATCCTTGAGCAGAAGATAATTTTGCCTACGCGTCGCCTTATGAGCATTCGATTTCGTGTCATTTGTTATAATCCTATGAAATTGTTCTCTCTGTACGTACTGTCCCAAATGGCCTATTAGAAAAGTGGACAGCTGCCCTTTTGTAGGCATTTTTGTTGCGTAAAGGCCGTATTTTCTCAGTATAAAGGAAGTTTTGCGGACAATAGCCCAAAATTTATTTCCTGCAAGTCGATTTGCTCTATGAGACTTCTCTTTGGGACCGACGAAGTCTTCATGAGAGAAGAATAGATTCAGGTGCCTGTTTCTTCTTTCAAGATAGCCAGATAAATATCTGTAGTTTCTATTGAAATATCACAATACGTAATGGCATAAATAGGTATTAAAGGAGCTGAAACTGACGGCCTGCCGATGGACTGTAGTTAATGTTGATTTGCCCATATCGAGTCAGGTCGAAATCACGACGCCATATCTCTTGTTTGATTCTGTGTTGGTTGCGTCTGTTTCTGTGTCGGACGACTGACAGGCGTATTTCCAAGACGTTCCATTCTGCAATGCTCTCTCTATCGTTCTTTCTTGCTTTCTTTTATTGATTTATTTATCAGAATACTACAGATTACTCTAGGGGACGCGGCTGAAGGCAACATTGCCTGACTGGGCCGTGCCACCCGTACACGAGCAGTACTGGAACAGTATGTAATAATATTTAATCAATTTCCACAGCTTGCGCGTCGCTTGCGAAATTTCTACTCATCCTTGCGTGTTGGACTTGTTGCTTTCCGCGTGTAGTTCGTGCGTTTTTCATTGCTTCAATAAATGTTTTATTCATTAATTCATTTTCGAATGCGCAAGCGTGTTCGTAAAACTCCCAGCCGGTGCTCAACCTTTTGCCTGTGAACGCGAGCAGACACAGTGGTCCACTCTAGACTGCTTCAGCAATACGAACAAAGGCACCTAAGATGAGAGTAAGATTACTGGCAGCACGTGACAAACGTATAGCGCTGTGCATCGTGATAAAAGATGAGCCTTGCGTGTCGTGCAAGCGCAAGGACGCGCATGCGCTTTAACGTTCGCAATAGGGGGCGCCCCGTACGTTTGTCGCGCCGTCGGGGTACTGTTGGTACTGTGCCGTGGTGGCCGTGTGTGGATTAGTGGTGTTGTCGCACTGATGGGAGCAGTTTGCACAGCATGCACAAGGACACGCAGCCGTGTAGGGGGGCGTTCACCGTGGTCCCTCGTAAACAGCAGCCAGAGACTGCATCAACACAGTTGCCGGTAAGCCTTGTCTAAATATTCCGGTTGAATGCCGTCAGCAAAGGGACAAGCTAAGCAAGAATATTTTTGCGGGCTTTCGCTTTTACGTCAGCACTGTCTAGAGAAAAGTAAGCCCGATGGCCTTGCTTTAGGAGGCTTCTGCGCGTGCGGCAGCGATGATAAGGTAGCTAGCGTGTTTGGTCTGGCCCACGGCGGCTGCGTATTTTTTTTTTTTTCGTCCGCCGCGGTGGTGTAGTGGTTACTGTACTCGGCTGCCACCCAAAAATACGCGGGTTCGATCCCGGCCGCGGCGGTCGCATTTTCGATGGAGGCGAAAATGCCAGAGGCCCGTGTACTGTGCGTTGTCAGCGCGCGTTAAACAACCCCAAGTGGTCGAAATTTCCGGAGACCTCAACTACTGCGTCTCATAATCATATCGTGGTTTTGCGACTTGAAACCCCAGAAACTAATCAGCGTTGGCGTGTGCTCACTCGTTTTCTCCTTGCCGTCTGTCTCGCCCGCTGAGAAGCGATGACTCATTGTTCTATATACTCGGGTACGGGAAACATAAAAAAAGCGGCGTCAGCCCGTCACAGTATTTTCCTCCAGCCAATAGGGCCGCTCTTTCAACGTGACGCCGCGGCAGACCACCTCCGCACCGTGCTAAAGAGAGAAACCAGAGCGCGGCACGGAGAGGTTCTACCGCGTCATCACGTTTCCGAAGCAGCACCACCGGCTGGACAGCGGTCCTTTGACGGGCTGACGCCGCTTTATGTTCCTGTACCCGAGAGTAAATCATTAGATAACGCAGCGGAATCGCGCCTTCTGGATTTTTCGCTAACAGTCATGTCGCGGCTTTCGCTGTACACGCAGTTTTTCCTCCACGGAGTTGGATTTGACGCGGCATCCCTAACCGGATGCTGCGCTTCTCGACGATTTTGTGACGAGTTAGTGGAGGGAAAGGAGGGCGGGCTTTCCCCTGTTGCGTGCTCACTGACGGAGACGGACATTGAGAGCCCCCAACTATCCTCGCTGTCAAGATTGCACAGTTTATTGTAAGGAAAACCCAGTTGCGCTGGCCTGGCATTTGCACATCGATGTACTGTCGTGAGCAATATGAAAGGGAACACAAGAACGCGTGGCAAACAGCCTCGAAATCGACTCAGGGCGATACGCGGAGGGCGCTGTTAAACATCAAGTGCACAAGGAGGGCGCTCTTTCACTAAGTGTTCGCACCCCCGCCACGCTGGCGTTCCTACAAAGCAGCAACTTGCGCCATTTCACCGATAACACTGTAATGTCCGACATTAGATAAGACGCGGTAATTGTCGCAGTAACATGCAGCTATTTCTTTTTCTTTCATTCCTCTTTTTTTTCTTCACACAAACGCATGCTAAAATGCCGAGTCCTGCACTTTGTGCACACAATCGCATGGCAAGAGTGCCAACAGTTGTTTGAACAGCCTTCCCCTCCCCGCTATGTTTCCGACCGCTGCCGCCGCGTATCAACGATACCTGGGTTTCAGGGTGTTTGCCGTGCGTTCCTGTGTTCCCTTTCATATTGCTAACGATATTACGCGCCAAAGAAAAGGAATGATTTTGGCCACACCTGTTAACAGCGAAGCTGTTCAAGCTATCGGTTAAACGACGATAAATCCGCATGAAGTTATCACCATCACGAAAGGAGTGCAAAAGCGAGTGGTGAAAAAGCGAGTGGGTAAATGTCAGGAAGGGTGATGAGAGTGTGGAGCAAAGCATAGTCCTTGTACAGTAAGGTATAGCAAGAGATGGGAAAAGGAGGTGGGAGTGAGCAAGAGGATGAGGTGAATGTGTCGAGCATAGCATAGTCTTGCGCACTATAGTGTGCAAGGAGTAGGAAAAAGGAGGTGAGAGTGAGCACAAATGTTGTGAGTGAGCAGGGTATAGCGTAGAGCATAACAGCCTTGTATAGCATATTATAGCAAGGAGTGGGATAGGGAAATTCAGGGTGAGGATGAATGATGGAAGGGTCCCCGAACGGTGCAAGGGTCGTATTCTAATGTTGGGGCAAAAACCTAAAGATGTTAGCGCTTCCGACCCTGCTTACCACAAAACATTGAAACTAACTGCTGTCGTAAGCGCTTCTTGTGGCGAGGTCGTGACCGTCTCCGTGTTTTAGGTGGTGACGATAACCTCAGACGCCGGCGAATACTGAAAGCCGTCTATTCGAATGTTTTGACGTTCACCACAAGCCCCTACGTGTACAGTATATATGTGTACAAGATTATTTAAAAATGTTTATGCTTGAAATTTCGAAACATTCTTTGCCTTGTGCTGCTGTCAGCTGTTGTCGCAACGAGGCATTCAGCAATTTGCATGTCAGTCTACAGCGCTACACAATTCGCTTCTTCATAACGCAGCCACAACACCGACCATGGAGGCCTCAGCAATACGAATGGAAACGATGCGATACAGGGCAGCCCAGCCAACGTACCCGGAAAACGATCACATGCCACGTCCTCCACTCCTCGAAGGTGAGGCAAATATACATTCTGAATTGCATTTCTACGTAGGCAATTTCTCGGGAAAAGCGAGGTACTCACGAGAGCCTCATTGAACGCGAAGTAGCACCAACAGTATTCGTGCTGGCTCGAGTAGTACCAGAATACCGCCGAGAATTTATGCAAATATCACTGTTACCACCACAATTAGCGTTATGCGTTCATGGGTTTAACAGGAAAATATACAACACTGGTACGACACGATACAGTGCTGACGTTCAGAAATTTCCAGGCGGGGAGTGTTGCGTTTACTTTCCCAGGATTAAGTACACACTTCCCGGTTTAAATGTGAAGTGCTCTATGAAGTGGACGCCCCGCAACGGCGGTGTAGTGGCTGTGGTACTCGGCAGCTGATCCTAGGGTAGCGGGATCGAATCCGGCCGCGCCGGCTACATTTGGATGGAGGCGAAATGTCGAGGCCCGTGTGCTGTGCGATGCCTGTGCACGTTAAAGAACCCCAGGTGGTTGAATTTTTCGGAGCCCTCCAGTACGGTGTCTCTCATAATCAGAGCTGGCGTCGGAACAATAAATCGATAACTCAATCAATCGTTCTTCTAGAGCGTAAGTAAGGCATTTTGATTGTCTTGGCCACCCGAAATTTGTGAATCAGTGTATTATAACAAGAATCACGCATACCTTCTCTTATCAACAAGTTTCACATCTAAACAGTGCGAACGTTTCTAAAAATTTGCGCATCAACCTAGAGTAGGTCACAGTATGTTCCTATTAATCAGTCGGCCGCGTTTTTTACCCACCATTGGTCTATATTACGTTGCCCTGAACTTGTTTTGCCCTGATGCATCCGTAAAGGAAGGGAGAGCATGTTTTGGTATTGTATCGTCATTGCAAAACTGCTTTTTCTCGCATCGGTTACCGGACATCTCGCCCATTTTTCAAGCGGAACTGTTGACAATCGTCTTAGAAGTACGAAAATTACCTCTGTCATTGTCATCTGTCGCCATTCTCATTGTCTGCGTGTTCTTCAAGCGCTCCTAATATGCCAGGTGCATTGGAAACATTCTATTCTCTACTGCCAAGACATTTACGCCTCATTAGCTTGATATGGTGCCTGGCCATCAAGGTTTAACTCTTAACGGATCTTCGGACGCGCTTGCAGCGTTATCTCTAAATGGTCCGGTAATTCCCTGTTGCCGACGTCGGAGTTTGTGACAGCTGCTTACTTCACAAAATGCGCTACGTGGGAGAAGATTCTTCCACGCTTCCCCGTAGAAGAATCGATGGCGTAAAACTAGAAGAGTATAAATACAGGGTGTTTTTTTTAACTGCAACACATATTTAAAATTAGAAAAACATAAATCGCGGGAATGTCTTGTGTACCATTCGAGTGTATGGGTTGGCGGCCTCTAGATACAGAACAATTACCGCACTTGTATGCATAATTAGCTAAATTACGCTAATTAACTTTTTAATTATCAGCAATTCGCGGCTATAGTAAATGAATACTTTGGAGCCCGTCCTCGACACTACCTGTCCCAACGATCAAATTTTGAATAGCGGAGTGCATGTCGGAGCTACGCGAACAATTACTTCGCCGTGGCAGGCTCCTTGAAACCGAAATCGGCCGGGAAAAGCGCGTCTGTGACGTCGATGTCACCGCCCCCACGGCTTTCGTCACTCGCCCGCGGCGACCAACGCCGCAGATAAGGAGATAACGCAAGCTGCTTGCGCGGCCGGAGCGGCGGTTACCACGGGCGAGTGACGAAAGCCGTGGGGGAGGCGACATCGACGTCACAGACGCTCTTTTCCTGGCCGATTTCGGTTTCAAGGAGCCTGCCACGGGGAAATAATTGTTCGCGTAGCTCCGACATGCACTCCGCTGTTCAAAATTTGATCGTTGGGACAGGTAGTGTCGAGGACGGGCTCCAAAGTACTCGTTTACTGTAG
This sequence comes from Hyalomma asiaticum, assembly GCA_013339685.2. NCBI lineage: Eukaryota > Metazoa > Arthropoda > Arachnida > Ixodida > Ixodidae > Hyalomma > Hyalomma asiaticum. The sequence goes on along the minus strand of JABSTT010003340.1, from coordinate 9,342 downwards.
CCACCAATTGCTGATAATTAAAGAGTTAATTAGCGTAATCTCGCTAATTATGCATACAAGTGCGGTAATTGTCCTGTATCTAGAGGCGGACAGTCCGTATACTCGAATGGTACACAAGACTATCCCGCGATTTATGTTTTTCTAATTTTAAAAATGTGTTGCAGCTAAAAAAAAAACACCCTGTATAGATGGCTAAACTACGATGCCGAGTCCCCTCTCCTGAACTTTCACCTTTAGAGGTCTGGTCTGGCTCAGTCGCTGTTGTGTCCGCGTTGTGATGACGATGAGTCTCTGGAGCACTTCTTAATATCATGCTGCCGCAGCGTTCTTCGCGAGGTTGGCGATAGCGCGCGCCCAGCTACCGACCGCGAAAAGCGTCAGCAAAAGCCGTGCCCGGAAAGCACGTGACGTCTCCCAGGGAAGAGACGCCGGCGCCTACACTCGCCGTAGCGGCACTCCGCGCGCGCTCCGCTCTACTGCAGCTACCTGTAGCGGCGTGCGGCCGCGTCGCCGCGTTTCTTCGCTGGGTTGGCGAAAGCGCTCGCCCAGCTGCGTGCGTCTCCGCAGCAACACACGACGCGCGAACGCGGCAGTTGGCCCATCGTTCGTCGCCGCCATGCTTGCCGAGTTCAATCTCGAATTCAAGAGCCCACTGAGGCCATGTCGACATCGAGATGCACGTGCATCGATCTCGCATTCACCAACGACCCCATAGATTGAGCGAGATGTATGTGTTCACCCACTACTCGGATCACAAGGACATGGTAGCGTCTTTGTACACCGACCCAAGGACGCCGTCACCAGAACGATAAGAGGGTGGCGACACTGGTGACTCTAATGGGACCACCCACAACGCCACGGCGGTCGTACTACCATATGTCCGAGACCTGCCTCAGGCATATCTGCATATACTCCCTAGAGGACGAAATACAAGAGCACATGTGAAGAGTCGACAGCACTTGGATGGCATGAGACCATGTAAACGCACTCCGGCCTCTCACATTGCCTCATTTTTTATAACACAACTCGGCAACACCAATTTGCAGCATTCCTCCGCAACAATAATCTAGCCGAGCTCTCATCTCATCAGGATATGCTTGGGGATGGCCGGACTTTTCAACGTATGTAAGAAACAATTTCACGAACCTTCGATTCTTCCCATTCTTTAACCATTATTACGTTGCAGTTAAACCTTTAAAATAAGTTTCAACCTTACTTTCATTACTAAATTCACATGTTTCTTTTGTCTTGTCTATTGGTACTCCTTTTCAAAACAAACCTCTGGGTACGTGGCCGATCTCCCTCGGTGTGTTGCGCCAAAGCTTCAAAGGAATAACCAATCAACCAACAAACAACAGCGGCTAGCAACAGCCGCTGTATCTGTGTCTCATCCCTTTACAATGGCGCCGATGACGGGGCGACGAATCATGAGCGCGTCCTGGAGGGTCATTATTGCGCCGCGGGCATATCGCTCAACGAACACCGTCCATGCATCCGTGATCGTGGAGCCGCAACCATCCTACCGCGGGCACTTAAAGCGAATATCGACCAAGGCGAGGAAAACGTAAAAATAAGTGACTTGCTTATCTGAAAAATTACTTATGGCCTTATAATTGTAACTAACCACAACAATCAATTGAGACGACTTCGAGAGGCCATATCAAACAACACTGTCACTAGCACACACATGCATATAATACGACAACGCGGAAAACCACGCAATAAAATCTCCACAGTCGATCCAGACGTTATATCCACAGACACTCCAGACAATTAATACACGTATTGACGATACTACACTACATAGAAATAATGCAACTGTTTTCGTATTATAAGGAAAGGTCAAGCATTGATTCAAGCATCCATCTTCCCCTGAGCTTCTCCTTTAGTTAGGAAAGGTCAGAAAATTTATCGCAGGTCTGAGTAGTTTTCCCGCCTATATATAGGACACGAATGAACAAATCCCAAGTAACAGTCGGGTGGACGAAATGCCCTTTCACGGAGGAGTTTCATGGTCCTGTTTGCACATTCTGGGCGACTTACTGGCACGCCCGCAGCGCGTGCCTTGTAAGGTATTTACTAGAGAGGGCGGTTCTGGACTGAGGTTCTGAATCTACTCTGAGAGCGGGGGTGCCGCAGGCAGGGTCGCGCAGTACTGGGATACTGAAGGGGGTGTGTAGGTGCGCAGTACTAAATGACAGTATAGCAGTACTAAATGACTGAAGGCTCGAACAGACTAAGGCTAATACTCACACAACAGGACACACAGACAATGAAATTTAATGATCACACAACAGAAAAAAATACAGATAATTGCGGGTGCCCCAGAAATTCATTTTGCAAAACACTCATTTAATTCCCGTCTCTCAATACCATCACACCTGTCATAAACACACACTGCAATAGCAAATCGTGAGGCACCCGCTTGTAACTAATACCCCCTACACTAAAGAAACACACGTCTCTCACACCAACATAAACACATTACAACAACAAAGTTGCAACTTCCGAGGAAGAAGTTGCTCCGTTCACGAGCTGCGCTTGGCGCGAGAACTGGAACGGTTTGCCTGTAGGCCAGCAGGGCAAGCATGAGTTTTCCCTCATATTAAAGGGTCTACTTCATCGAACTCCTGTGTCCCTTCAATGCGGCGCCACCAACTGTGGAAGCTACCGAGAGTGAACTTCAGTCGCTATGAAGAGCTTCCACAATTTGCGAGGTTGCAGTCTATCATCGAGATGTACTATGTCTCCAGTCTTCACTTCTGGCCCTTTATTTTGCTTGTGGGATCATCGCAGTTCTTGAAGATATCCTTTTGGCCGGTGTTTTCAAGTCTTCTAGGTTGACATATCGGCTTCCTTAATTGACTTGAATGCTGTGATGCCGTGGAAAGCAGTTCACATGATTTGGGGCTTGGAACAGATATCAGCCGTTCTCCTGTGAGGAAATGTGCTGGTGGGAGCGCTTTGCATCTCTAACGTCGCTGTAAGCGTAGGTTAATGGCCTTAAGTGCGGCCTCAACTTCCTTCACAGTTCGTCATTCGTGAGGCTGTTCTGCCGTACGGTTTTCTTCACGGCTAGCTTGACAGATATCACAAGGTGCTGATTGAATCCTCCCCACCGCTGGGAGTATACAGTGTTAGGGCATTCTTTGTGCGGACGAAATGACGAAAAGCGTGGAAAAAGCTGTGTGCAGACATGTCTTCAACCAACTCCAGATGGACAGCTCTCACGACCGCGCAAGCAAAAATTACGATGTACATTTTGTTGGGCAACCTTGCGGCTTTGATTAACAGAGGTCCGACGAAGTCAATACCCATGACTTGAAATGGTTAAGTGGAATCTACTCTATCCGGTTGTAAAGGAGGCGTTTTGGCTGAAACGGGTTTCCGTGGTAACGACGACCCACTAAGCAATCCGTCGATCCACTTTCTTGACTAGCTGACGTCCTTGCAGGATCCGAACCTTTCTGTCAGATCGACAAGAGCGTCGCAGACGGCGTGTTGGAGCTTGCGATGGTGCGAAACCGAGAGTCGGAGTAAATATATATTTGGGAAGAATGATAGGATGTCGCTCAGAAAAAAGCTATTGACTAATACGCAGCCGTCCTATCAGACGTAAAATTACGGTTGTCTTCTAAGAAACGTTGATGTCACGCCGAGGTGAAATCGCCGAAGGACGTTCGCCTATCGAGCTTCCTTTTTCTTGCGAAAATGCTTCAGCTGGGACTTGCGCAACCAGTACAGCTCAGCGTTGTCGATTTCGTAGGGTGTAAGGAACCTGTCGAGTTGTTTTGCTGTCCAGTTTGGTGATGAACCTTAGAATCCAGGCAGTGGTCCTATGAACAGTGAGTGAAGCTGTAAGTCGCCATGAACTTAATTGGTTGTGGTGTTTGAAAATGTTGTAGTCAGCATTTTTTGAAGTTGTGTGGACGATTTCCTCTGTGTTGTTGGCTGATGGAGCAGAATCAAATGCATCTTGATGTCGCCAGTGCTCTGTGCCTTTAAGCAGCCAAGGAGATCCGCGCGACGACAGTTCTGATGTTTCGACCTGCTCAGCGGGTAATTCCAGGGTGATCACACCTGCTGGGTTTTCCTTCCCATGGTATGGTTCTGCGAGTTCTGTTTATGGGAGCTTGAATCTCGTCTACTCATAGTGAACAAATTGCTTCAACGATGGCTCTTTTCTCTTATCATGGGAGTGCTATCAGTTAATCGTTCTATAGGTGGACCTACCTAGGTCAGCAATGGAACGCCGCACATGTGCGTACAATATTGATGTGGTAAGACAAGCAAGGACTTCTAACATGGCTAGGGTTGATTCCCTGATTAGTTCTGTTCGAGCATTGAAGGATGACAGGGTGTGATCCGCCTTGATTATCGAAGGGGCACAGGCATGCGACTGTGCCGTAAGCCAAACGGGCTCGCATCCGCGAAGACTTGAAACGTGGCGTTTGTAATCTCCGGTGCCAAACTGTGCCGGAAGAAGCGGGGCAGTTCTGTGTTGTGGAAAGGAAGGAGTTCATCGCACCGCCGTGTCCATTAATTAAGCACTAAGGTGTCAGAACGGCGTCCCACTCGATGTTCAGTTTCCAATGACATCGAAAGCAATTCTCTGCTCAGATACTAAACGGAGCAAAAATCCGACGGGTCGTACAGTCTTGTAGTAGCTGTAGTATGAATCGCTTGGTGTCCATTTCGGGTTTTCACACAGTCGAGTACCGGTTCAGGTGAAAATTGCAAGTTAACTCCCTGACAAAGACGCCAACACAAGGTCACCAACGTCAAAGGCCAGTAACGTTGTGTTCTGCTCTCGTCGAAATTCTTCATTCTTCGGTGATACATCGACCTGCTATCTTCATTTCTTGCTGCTTCTGTTGGCTTTGTTTTTGTCAATACCGGGACTTATATCAACAAGCAGACAAGTTGGTCTCCCACTTGGTCCAAATAAAGGTGTACATCCTCGGCTGTCATGTAGGAGCGCTTGTGATGAGCAACGCTGCTTCGAGGCATTGTCAACTTCCTGTGAACGCTTGATACATGCGAATGGATTGTGTTATGTCTCTGATAGCCCGTCAGCTAGCCCATTTGCTGCAGAATGAGAGGGTGCAGTAAACCGGAAATTGATGTTGGGGCGCTTCTAGGCCCATTCCTGTGGCCGGCGATTCTGAAGGCCGGTCCACTGTTGCAAACTTTCACACTGTCAAACCATTTTTTTGTTCAAGAATGAAATGACGCTATTGGCATCTTAACAAGCTCTTGCTGCAATTATCCTAGTGCAATCGTTCAATGCACAACAGGAAGGCTTGCGTCTTCTTCACTCCTTCTGACGTCTTTCGTAGTTTCTGAAGGCTAGATGAACTACTTAGTGTGACGTGTTTGAATACTGTGGCATAGCCATTCTCTGTTGCATAAATATTACTTTTTGAATCTCGCATATATGACATGACAAAACCTATGCTTTTGTTTTTTGCGTCATGCGAGGCCACGTGAACCTTTTTGTCAATTTCATGTAGGTATCCAAAAGCCCTGATGACTACCTGATTCGGGGCTATCATGATGCAGCTCGAATAATTTAGGAACCAGGCAAGCAGGAACATCCACTCTTCCATGTTCATTGCGCTGTAAAACCTCTGTTCGTTCCCATAATTTTAGCACATTGGCTTCGTGGTTGTTAGGGAAGTACAATGGGCTAACCGCGACATTGCATCCGCGTCTTTCATGGAGGCTCCTAGCGAGGGCTTGCTTCGAAATCAAATTGCTGAGGTTCACCCATCCAGCGAGCTATTTTCCTTTTAATTAGGCCATCTTCATGGTGCTTCGTGGTGTGTGTATAGTTTGAACTTCGCGTCTTCCAAATATGAACGGAAGTAGCGGACTTATTTTAATACACAGAACTTATTTACTGTCGTATAGTTCGCTTCAGTTTTGTTCAATGGTAGCTGTAGTATCCAACTACACGAAGTTGCAGGGCTGGTGGCGCGTGATGAGTTTCTGCGATACAAGACTGCTCCAGTACCTTGTGAGATACGTCGGTATTCAATTCGAAGGGTAATCCGCAGTCTGGAAGCACAATACTGGGAACAGAAATTATTCGGAGCGCTTCTCTGTAGGGCGTCGTCACATTCTTCGGTCCAACAAAAGGGAATATACACCAAGCCGAGAAGCACGGAGAACTGAGTGCACGTGGTAAGGCTAGTTTGCTATTCGAACCACCGATTCCTCCCTTGTAGTCTCCGTGGTTCTGTCCGAAAACTCTGACCAAGAAAAGTCACCTTAGACTTGAAGAACTCATACTTTCTTCAACTGACCTTTAAATGAGCCTCAGATAACGCCTTCTAGAATACATGCCCGATGTTCTTCGTGCAGCTTTTCCCTTGAGAGTATATTCCATGTCATCTACGTAGACGTTGCAAAAGCGCCCATGGAGGGATACAAAACTGTGGTCATCTCTTTCGGAACCACTAGGGGAGCGTTTCTGTCAGAGGGCTGTGTCAGAGACGCTGTGTAGTGATTGGTGTCTTCTTCTTAGCGGCACTTGCCAGAAATCCTTGCACAAGTCTATTCGGAAAAAGAGTTGCAGCCTTCAGTTTAGTCAATGATGCTGGTCGATTCTTGGCATTTGAAAAGGATTCAACTGTGTTTACTATTTACTGCCCTGTAATCAGTACACAGTAGCCAGCTGCCGTCTTCCTTTCATTCTTTTCTCTCATTATAGGGCTTTTCCCTCACGACTGTTGTGATCCAGGTGAAATGCAACTTCAAACTTTGTAGTCACCGGTGGATATCCTCCCAAGCATACTAATTCGGGGTAGAGTCCGAAGGTGGTCTGCTTTGTGTTCCATATTCGCTTTGTCAGCCTCTTCATCGACACACACCGTATCGTGCCAATAAATGTTGTCTCAAGATTTTCATATCCGGACGAGAAAAAGTCGTACTCCACATCGTCTAAGACCAGAGGAAGCACATCGGCATCTTTCGATTCACGTTTTCACGTACTTCACGTTTAGCTGTGTCCACTCACAATTTTCTCTCTTGCTTCCATCGCACCCAAGCAAAAGAACGGTGCTCCCTCGGAACATACGATTCGGATCAGCGTTGCTTTCTTAAGGATGGAGACGGAAGCTCTTCTGTCTGAGTGCTTTTTTTCGCTGCCCATTAACTTTTTCATATTTGCAACAAAGTCGCAGAAACCAGTCTCCTTTTTTCGTAATACAGTGAACTCTCAATTGAGTGAACTTCAAGGGACCCAAGGAAATAGTTCACATAACTGAAAGTTCACTAAACGGAATTTTCACTAGAATATGGAACAGCATTGGGCACAGCAGACATTAGTCAAAAGTGTGAAATGCAATTTATTTTGAAAAGAAATCTGCAATTTCCTTTGGACTGGTGCCCTTAAAGCGCAAGAAGAGACAAAGCTTTCCAGAGAGTCCTTCGCTTTGCACTGTATCATTGGGCCGGACACGGGTATGTTTTGGGATCGCAGGTCGCGGAGCCATACCGCAACGGCATCATCCGCTGCCTTGGAATGTCCCGTGCAGAGTCGTTTCCTGGTAGGATTGAACGAAGTTTCTCCTTCGAGCTTCGATTTTTGTTTCACTACTATCGTTGACAACGTCGTCGGAGCAATTCCGTATTCCTTCGCAACGTCCACTTGCCTTTGCCCGCTGTCCAGACACTGAAGGATTTGGAGCTTGTCTGACAGAGACAACCGCTTCCGTTTCGTCGAACTCATTACGAAAGTGCCGAAATGCGCTGTTGTTTCCCGACATGAAGATGGCCGCACAATACTGATGATCGTTCGTTCCGATGATGTTCCGAATACCGATCATGTTCGTTCAACTGAAATATTCACTATTCTGAAATTCGTTTAACTGAAAGATTTTTGCATAGAATGCATAAGAGAATCGCCGGGGATTTTCTAAAAAGTTCGGTATTCTGAAATATTCGTTAAACCGACGTTCGTACAAGTGAGAGTTTACTGTAGTCAGACTGAGAACCCTCATTTACTAGTTTTTTCTACCCTGCGTAAATATGGTGACTTGCCTCTTTTGAAGGCCTTGGAAACCATGTGTGATTCTATCTGCTTCTCGATGGTTCTCTCCCTTGAACATTCCTGTTGTGGCCGTGGTGTCCTCTCCGTGCAATATCAGGTCATCGCTTTCAGAGACTCTAGGAAAGAGTCGAGTTTTAGGTGCTGCAGCTTGAACTTTTCTGCGCAATTTCCGAGGTAGGCCGTGTATTATAGCGTCAGAACAGAGTGCAGTGGAAGATCCGGTTCCTCAAGTTGAAGCAGTCGACGTTTTTCGAAGAAATACTCGAGCACTGCCCCGGACTCCTAGCGATGACATACAGCGATGACGTACTCCCACGGAATGACGAGATGTTCTCCTTCCATGTGCTCCTCGCGTCACCTTTTCTCAAGATTCGCAGCTTGTACAATTTCCTTGTAATGTCTCTCAGAAAGGAGAGCACATGCTGCACTCTTCCATCTATATCCAAGCCGTTTTTTTCGCAGGCGTATTAGTATAACGTCATCCAGCTTCGGTATTCCTGAGAAGCAATCAAAGGGCTCTGGCTTTGCACCTCGGCAGAGCAGCTTCCTTTGAGGGTCAGAGCTAAGACGAGAGCCTGAACCCATTCATTTTGCCGGAAAACTTGCTGTTGTTGGATCTGAAGCGTCTTAAGCATAGCAGAGTGGTCTTAATCGTACGTTGGCTCCCAGACGGTTGATTTCTGTACTTTCGATAGGGCAAGGCGACTGAAGAGAGGCTTGGAGACTTATCTACACGGATTCTTTCATTGAGCTCGTTAGGAGATATTACTACCTTCTTCATAACGATAGACAAGAGCTCACCTGTGGCCACGTTGACGGGAAGATCGACTGGTGGTTCTCCAGGGAGCACGTACTTCGTCAAGACGAGGCTGTATTCGGCTGTCTGAGCGAATGTTACCCACATCGTGGTTCGTATCCTGTCGACTGCGCCGAAATATGTAATAATACTCCACTTATAAATCCACCACACAGACGCCATTGTTGGGTGTATCGCACTTTCTTTTTGCCTCCCTGCCCCATTGTGTTGAATCAACTCCTAGATCGAGGCGCCAGGAATACTTCAATATAGCTTCCTGGTAGTGGCAACGAATATTTTCGTCGTTTCTGTGCAAAGCTTGGTAGCCACTTCAACGTCGTCAGCTCCGGTTATTATGTCGTCAAGGTATATGCAGTTTTGCAGCTTTAGAACGGTGACTGGGTACTCGGCGGACATCTTGTCTAAATGGTACCGGATAGTTGCTGCGAGTAGAAACGGGTTGAAGTTGCATCGAAGGGTACCCGTTTCA
>JABSTT010003339.1:0-27295 GCA_013339685.2 Hyalomma asiaticum | reverse complement strand
TTGTGGTCATGCAGAGTGGTTGGATGCTTTTTTTTTCTTTGACATTCATGTGTGTTAGCACGTGACGTATTATGCCCAGGCATGCGCTTTGTGAGTGACACAGTCACTTGTTTTAAACTGAGCACACTGCAACACTGCTTACTAGTGCACATTGTATCTCCCAAAAGCACCAGTACCTTTGCCAGTGCACATTTGCTGTGTTATGTGCCATAGTTGTTGTTTAGCCTAATGAAAGCGCTTAGGATGTGCTGTCTGTAGCTTGTCACACTCAGTTGGTCACCGTAACGAAGGTCAAAGAAGCTATGAATTGCGTTGTCACTGAGCTTGACCATGGTTTTTCAAAATAGTACTCTTGCGCTACAGTGTTGTCATGACTGCCATGAGTTGCCAGTTCAATCATTCTGACATCCTTATGCCAGAATGTGCTCTGATGTAAGCCCCTACCCCTACTCATCCCCTTGTGGCTTCCAGCATGCTCGTTGGATAGAAAGGGGAAAAAAAAACACATTTAGCCAAACTTTGATCCCCGCGACTCAACAGACTAGAGACATTTTTGTAGCAAGATATTCCTCAGGCGAGGAACTCCCACAAAGTGTTTTTTGATTATGTGAAAAGTGTTGAATGACTTCTCTCGTAACACGAATGTAAAAAAATACACTCCATTCTGAAATAAAATGCGGACCATATTGGTGCAGCTGAGAAACCAAGTGTCTTTGCATGTCTCCATTGATATCTGGCCACCATGGCCTGGGTGGTACGCGATGCCACGCTGGCCACGCAGTGGTATCATCAGTGGCAGAATACATTAGCACAATTCAGATTGTGTATTTACAACGTTCGCCTTTGTTGCCTCTAAAACAAGCTTCCATGAATGCTGAAAGTAGTGGAAGCTGAAAGTAGTGCAGTACATCTGGTATTGCTGTGTGACACAATTTTTACACTTTGCACAAACTGTGATGAATGCTGCAAAGAAGCTGCATGCACAGCACATTCACTTGCCCCACCTCCCCTTCCACCCAACAGAGGATTGGAGACATAACTTCCTCAAACAGCCACGCAAGTACGTAAAGGAAACTCCAGTCAAAGTTTAGTAGCCTTGAGTTATTACAATAATGACTCAAGGTCACCTTAAGTAATCAACATTAAGTATGTGTAACTTAAACATAGGCACGAGGTGAAGTGATCGGCAGGCTTCAGTAACCACATTGTTTGTGCACACATGGCATGTGTAGGTATCCACTGTTTCGCCATTAGCAAAAAGGGTTAATTTTGCCTGTGGCAAAGCTAGCGAGTATTCGTGACCGAAACATTTTCAAAGGAAAACAAGTTCCATGTAAACATGACTAGAATGAACTTCGCACTAACATTGGCAAAAAATACAAGGTAAAATGTGCACACTTCATCAAAAAAGGTGGCTCAATGCGCCCAGAAACATTTCAAGAAAAAACGTGCATCACATTCAGAATGCTGTCGCACTCAACAATGCCCTACACATCAACACTATGTGCCACAAAGTGCAACATACAATCCATTATTCTCTGTGAGCCTTTCGAAATCATCACTGTTGTTCATGACATCAGCAGTCACGTGTGGACATGTCATCCAAAAAAACCTGTTTGTCTGCGCACAGGTATGCACGCTCACGACTCTTTCACCTAGCACGGTGAAATGAGCACCCTGTGACGAGCAGAGACAAACTCAACAGAACGAAGTAAGCAAGAACTTCTATCAAACGTGTATAAGGCCACTATTCTGGTATCATATCGAACAATTTATGGCTGCGTGTTTGTGGAAGACTCGTTCACAACTTTAACACAACTCTATTTCAATCCCTGGGTTGTTTAAATGACCCGTTACGCTTTGTTGCAACGACGGCAATTTTAAAGGGCCACTAAACAGGCTCCTACATTTTTTCAAAGCCGCCCAAACAAGCTAACTCAATCACAGAGAAGGTTGCGGCGATCGCATTCTGCGAATATGACAGCACTGCACGCCACACAGACGCCGTATTTCAAAAAACAATTCGCGCGCTTCTTTCCGGCGACTGACCAGTCGCGCTCGCATCCTAGGTGTCGTCATCTTGTACCGCGAACAACTTTGCGTAGTCGTATCTCGTTGATTGGTCGAAACATCTATTGTCAGATCCCTTGGCCATCCCACAGGCGTGAGCGCAGGAGCAACCCAACGTTTCTAGAACGGGAGCAACCGGTTCCGCAGCGCAAGCGTCAATGACGTCAGTTGCTCACGTCATGTCACGTGTCAAAAGTGGGCAGAGTCTCGACGGCGCGCCGCCCCTACCCTCTCCTCAGCAGAGAAGGGTGGGGAGGCCGACCGAGAAAACGAAACCGGCGCAAGCGGTCACTTAAACCCGTGCAACTTCTTTATTATTGCACCTATTCGCAAAATTCTTGCGGGAGCATGTTCACACCGCACAGGAGCGCAGTTATATCTTTAAAACAAATTTTACACCTCGGGGTTGTTTAGGGGCCCTTTAAAAAGGAAAACCTTCAGGGTGCAGGAAAATGAAGAGCACATCGAATTACCATACAATTTGTTTTTTGATTGACTTCAGTACCACAAGTGTTCACATTACACCCTGCGGAAATTTAGGACATGCACCACATTCAATGCTAGCTTAACTACTTTTTGATCAGCAGTGGCTGCAGGTTGCACAGGCCTGCAATAGCAAGTAGTATGTCATCTACCAAAGGCTTCTTAGCGAAAAGGCTGCATGGGAACTGCTTTAATATTCTAAAGCACTTCAGCCGTCTGATGGAGCGCTCGACATGAACTCTCAGCCTAGCTAAACGTCTCGATGCCACTACATCCTCGCCACTCAGTTGCGACCGTCCTTTCAGAAAACTAGGCAATGACAGCTTCACGCCGTGTGGAAGGAGGTCACTTATAGTAAATCCACGGTCAGCGAGAATTTGATCACCTGGCGCTAGCATTTTGATAAAGCCACTGTCGGATGTGATGAAGCGATCGCTTGCTCGCCCACCATAAGCCTTCGATATAAACATGATGAAGCCATTCGGTGCAATGACATGGAGAACTTTAGCTGTGTTGTGGGATTTGTAGTGACTGAATGTCCTGCTTCTGCGAAGCAGGTTGCCTGGCCTCTCAATAAAAATTTCAAAGCAATCAATTATGCAAGTGGCTGATGAAAAATCACTGAAGCTTTCAGGAAGAATCTGCTGAATTACGTCTCTGGGCAGCCAAAAAACTAGGTATTTGCGAGCGTATTTGGCTATTTCTGACACCATGAAGCAGAAAATTTTGCTCACTGCAGCTGTTGAGATACAAAAACGAATGCTTAGGTCAAAAAGTAAAAGCCCCAACCTTAGTCGCATCAACGTTAGCAGCAACTGATCTTCAAACACCATAGCAAATGGGGATTTCACAATTAGGCCGAGCACCCTTCCCAGCTCATCAAACACATGTTTCGACAGACCAGTGAAAAAATGGTAGGAATGTGGTGGAAGACTTGAACAAACAGTGAATTCAGTCTGGCTGGCACTGTGTTGCAGACACAAATGACGCTGTCCGTGAACCTTTAAATCTTCACAGTATGTGTGGTCCTGGTCACTGGGAGGTTGAGCTTGAACGCCCTTGTCCATTTTCCAGGTAGCTTTACAACTGCAGCCACACGATAAGCAATTTCCTGAAACCACGGCTTCATTGTTGCCCCTGAGAAAAAAAATTAGGCATAAGTGCCACAGCTTCTACATGTTATTTGTCTGCAATCATTTATGTGCACAGTATTCAAATTTGTTGACACTCTTAATGTAAGATTCACACTATTCCCAAGGCAAATGCACAAACTCATGCATGGATAACATACATGAGAACAACTTGCAAACATGGGTACTGTGCAAGGAAAATTCTAAAACAGTACACATGCATTACGTTTCAGTATGAAAATAAGGTAAATGAATGTGAGATAAACTGAAATGTCAGTGAAGTGGTTCACGAATGAAAACGGTTAACTGGGCCAGTCATGCTAGCATGTTAACATGCTTGCACTAGCTGCTTTACCTTGTGAGCTAGCCACTGGTCCTACCCAGTAACGAACCTGTCCTCACTGGTTTTCAATCATTATAGCTCCAAGCTATTACAGTGAAAAATGATAGCGAAGAAACAAAACGATGCAGTTGTAAAAAACAGCTATCTTTACTGTCCCAATTTTACCACTAGGAACCACACATTTGCCAATAACACTACTTTGTACGGAACAAATACTGAAAAACAGACATGGTACATTGCTATGAATAGTGCTCACTGGAGCACTTTCAGCTGCTCATTATTCACACATTCATAAGGTACTTCATCCATTAGAGATAATGTCACTCATATTGCAATAGCTCTCCTGCAGCAGTGAGCGTATTGTAATTTGTGAATGCTCATTCTTCTTTGACTATACATGAAAAACATGAAAAAAAAAAACAATTATAGTGCATGACTGATCAAGAGTTCCCAGAGTAGTGCCATCACGTTAGATGTTTCACATGCAGTCTACAGCATGACAACATTACAATCATATTGCCTTCATTGACACCATCTCATCAGTAACCACATATTAGTAAGTGGATAGATTTCTTTGGCAATATTACGAAAATACTTGAGCGGTCCAAATGCTACATCCATGCATTTCGTCTAAAAATTATTGCTTGACAGCATACCTGAAGGGTCGCTGGTATGCGACAATGCCCGGTCCAAGCTGGTGTGTGGAAAGGAGGCTGTCATCTGTTTCATCCTCGCCAAAATGTTCATCCTTCAGCTCATCAGTCACGGAGTGCTGTGGCCTGCTGCCACAGGGTGCACCAAGCTGCAAGCTGCCGTCTAGCTGAGATTGGGCAGTATGGTGTGTACCATTTGTTATTCCCATGTGTGGAACGATCTGCAAAAAATATTAAGAAAAACATGTTGCACACGCCAACATAAGTGCCGAATTATTTATTGTGGCCTTCATTGGAAAAAGCGGACGGCTCTTGGTCGCTGCTGGTACATGAAAATAGAGTGCACAAACGCGTGGCAAGACGCAGTATTCAATTGGGCTGTGGCCTACAAGAGCCGCTACAGAAAGAATTAACTAACATGAAGTTGCTCTTGACCCAACAGCAGCAGAATAAATTTACACAGCACTCACCGGTGTTCCAAGGTGTAGAGTTGGATAAGGATTCTCTTTGGTTGGACGTCCACCAACAAAGTGAATGGAACATAGCTGAAAGAGTAATACTATTAATGAAATATTTCTCGCGGTATACTTTCGTTTGCGTATTTACATGAACAAAAAATCGACATAAACAAACAGCACACCGATGGGCAATGTATTAAACTCTAAATGCATACTGCCACAACAGAAATAAGCAACAGTAATGTTCTAGAAATGAATTATCTTCACAAGCTGAAATATAGTAATATTTTTGTGGTGTTTATTAACGTCACACTTCATGAAGTCAGACATGCCTCAAGAAAGGTCACAAGGTAAAAGTCAGTTCGATTTCCACGCAATTACATCGTTTAACAGGTGCACATGAAAGAGCAGTTCAGTACATATCAGTTGCTTGTCCCTTGCGTGGTGCTTTTACGGTCTTCCAGAGAGCGCAGGCTGCACATATGAATATGATAAAAATGCAACCAGCGCTAGTTGCCCTGTTGGAAAAAAATTTCCTTCTACAGCGTCAAACTACCGTCCGCTTCGCGTCACCGTTGTAGAGCACAACGTGAGCGACATCTTCGTTCTAATTACGGCGTGCTTCCGATACATCAGCGCAATTCCATATCAGACGATGACATAATCTCGCACTTCGGGATTTCGAATCGCCATTTATCGTAGCCTTTTTCCCATCTCATCCACAAAATTCCCGCCACGACTACTACGGCAACACTCCCGGCACCGCACATGTAGTACGTAACTTTTTTTAAGCTAAACAACACTAACAGCCATCCACAATTACCAAGAGAATTACGATATCGGTAGTGCTTGTGTTCTGCCACGCACAGACGGAAACGGTGTCATTAACGTACAACGCTACTCCACTTTACAGCGAATCATGGCAAGTTTAGGCGACACTCGCATTCGCTTATTTGTAACAATGATCGGCAACTTACTCTTGACGACGTGCCCGGATTGAAGTTCTCTCTCTGCAGATTATCTAGCCAACGTTGTCGGATGACCTTGTTTCTCTGCCCTTGAGGAATCCGGTGCATGGAAAACGGCCTCGAGCACGGGCAGTGTTGATGCAACAACGGCGCGTGCGTTCCGCACACCGATGTCTTCCACCGCTTTATGTCTCCGTCACATTTTTGGCACCCGACCACAGCGCAAACTTTTCCTTTGCGTCTCACCATTGTTCTCTCACCTCGTCGCCCTGCAGCGCACCGGGCTCGGCAAACTGCTAACGAGAAATTTTCCTGCCACGCCCGCACAGTCCGCGCCGCCCGCTTCTCGCCGTAGGCCAGGGCAACGGACGCCACACGCCACATCGCAAACGCGCCGCCGAGGGGAAGGCCACGGTGCGGTGGCGCCATCTAGTTTTGGTTAGACAAACTAGCTGCGGAAAATCGTCTATATAGCAAAGCTGTTATGGCCGAGGAGTGAGAAAATAAAAGGCAGAAGAACTGCAGAGAAGACGTAGGCAGAGAGAAAAAAAAGAGAGACACAGAGAAACAAATAGACATAAAGAGAAAGAGATAGAAAGACAAAGACTAAAAATTTTTTTAAATAGAGCAAGCATAGCCATGTGTCAAATAGTATTGCAAGAGTTGGGAAAGAGACAGGGGAGGCATTCAAAACAAAGCGTTGGCCAGAACGATAATGTTATAAAATTGTGAAAGACTTCAAGTACTGCGACATACTTTGAGGCGAGGCTCTTTTAAATATAGCTTGACAATCCCTATATCAGAAAAAATAATTGCATTTAACACAGAGCATGCATTAATATGAACAAAATTAGATGATCTTACCAGTAATGACCTGGAGGACCAGCAAAGTGTTAAACGGACGTTTGCCTTTTCTCCCCGTGAGGGAAAACACTTGTGCCAAGGTATCTGCCATATATCTCCTCATCAGCTGGCGTAAGGCATCCTGAAGAGAACCTCCCAACCGAGAGAAGTGAGCCACCTGAAGGAAAAAAATGAGTTTCAACACTTAGCAAAGCATGTTGAAACAATGCTAGCAGTAAAGCTTGGTAGTGCGTGTTACTCTGGAGCAGATTCCTAAAAATATTATGTTAAAAATATTATAGTTTAAAAACACTGAACTTTCTAGATCAGTCCTATTTTTTGGAGTTCGAAGACACTGCTCAAGTTCCTCCAGGTCACTGTCAATGGCCAAGGGAAGCAAACTAAGCGTGGCACCATCAACAGGATCTGCTGCTGTGTGATTAGGCTCAGTTGAGTTTTGCAAGCTCCCCACAGCGTTCTCCAGTGTATCCAGCTTGAGTTTGATCTCCTTTAGCAGTTTAAGAGTCTTTTCTTGCACTGCGAATAATTAAAAAAAGCAGGATTCACAACAATACACTTGCATTACGTTCGCCTGTGATTGACGCGCAAGGCAAACTGAGCGCGCCGGGCGACTGAGGGTGCCGAGCAGTTGGGTCACAAAGCAGAACTTCATTCCCTCGCTCTGATGGCTCGTTCGCAGCGTGATCGTCGCTGCGACCGTTATCACTTGCCTCTGAGCAGCTAAGGAGTTCATTACGAACGTCTTCAGCTATTCTTCGACGTTTTTGCCGGTCGCCTACTTCGGTCAATGAGCATTTCACCCGCTGCATCTTTCGCCCGCGAACTCCACACAAAGCAAGAGCCAGACATGAAAAAAAAAAGCAAACCACGGAATATTCCGCGAGTATATTCACAATCCTGACATCTAATTGATGTTACATACATCCGAAAAAGACTTACCGTTCTTCTCTCGAGGCAGTATTTGTGTAGTCTCCAGCTGAACGCCACGAAGAGCTGACACCGCGACAGCGCGTACAACTTTACGCGGGTAACTCTGCGCGCGGCCATTAGCGATGTCAGTAGCCGTAGGGCTGCCGCTGATCCACAAAGGCTCCGCTTTGTGTTTCGGTTTCACTTTTGCATGTCGCTTGCCCCTCCAGCACCACTTGTACTGCGCCAGAACCAACGCGTCAGTGGGATAAGTTAATGTGAAAGTACTTATATCTAACACGCAGTACGTATAGAAAAAATGTATTTTGAAGATGCGCTGTGTACGTATACTACGCGCGCGCTTTCATTACAGGCAGCAGTGCAGCGATGGCATAATTATTTTAGGCAAGCAACAGTGAAATCTTTTAAATTTATTTGTGCATGCCACAGAAATAAGACCGGCTTTGCAGGAAGTAACACAGTTGCGGCGGATATGAATCAGCCGTGTGGCCAAATATGGGCCAACGTCTGTCAACATTTGACAATGTTGTCACAACATAAAAATGCAATGTTACCACAAGATCGCTGGTGCAACATTGTTAAAATGTTGGTGAAAGTTGAGCAACATCTGACGACATTGACGCAATATTGCTAAATGTTGCACAACATTCAAGAACATTTGCAACATTGTGGCAATATTGCAACAATTCGTTGCTACTAGGGAAGCCTCCTCACGCGAGCGAGCAAGCGATCCCACCGCTCCTTGGTGGCCATAATTAGTTGCGTATTCAATCTCGACACGCTCAAAACAGGCCCATTAAAGCAGTAAATTAATAAACATATATACAAAAATTAAAATAAAAGTAGAGGTGCATACCTCGCGTAAATGATACATTTGAAAGCTGAGGGACATAGGCAAAAGTGTCGAAAAACAACGTGAAGTTTTTCCGGGCTAACGTGGTAGTACATTTGGCTAGCCAAAACAAGTCAAGCCACAGCCGCCACGGCCGCTGCATCATGGCCGCATGTGCGCGCAACTGCGCGCAACGTGTGCTTCGCGCTTGATAGTTTTTTTAGTGTATAATCGAAGGAAAATCGTCTTCGTAACTTAATTTATCCTGAATGTGTTCAGCATTCTCACCCCCGGAAGAATATATGACTTCAAGTCACCGCGTGACAACTGTTTTCGCCCATGACAACCCGGATTTTTGCATCCATTGTGCGATCTTCACTGCTCTACCTTGTGACGATGCGGCCATTTGGAGGTAATTATACCGCTTATGTTTTGAGTGCTAGCTGCTCTGTATTGCGTACGTAGAAATGCTGCAATACGATGTCAGTGGCTTGAATGTTGATACCATGGATCGTTGCACTGATGACAAGGCATTCTTCAGGGCGGTGTGCAAGAGCACGTGTGTGTGCTAAAATGCTTACATCTCGGCTGCCATGACTTTTTGGAGCATTAAAAAAAAACCCTATGCTGTGCAAAACTTGTGTCTAGCACAACATATACAATGTGAAGCAGATGCTGTTGCGTAAGTGATAAGAACCCCGAAAGTAACGATTGAGTAATGTTTATTATAGCCAATGATATCTTTTTTCTATTTGGCTCTTTAGACTAGCGCAGTTCCTTTTTCTTTCTAAGCTTTAAATGGATCAGGATCCAACTCGAGATATATTATCGGAATTTAGAAGCGCGGGCCTTTGGTAAAAAATGCAAGATCGTGACACAACACACGATTCGCACCGCATGGCTGTGCAGTAATACTATTATACCCAACAGTAATACAATTATGCCCAGTGTTAAACATGTGCATTTAATGCGTGTTCCATCGAAGCTGCGCTCGATTTGAATTGCATTCGTATTAGAATACAAATGAGTAAAAAAAACAGTTGCCCTGCTATAATTAGTGTTTGTCAGTAATTTGACATGCACAATCTGACTATATGCATCTGCACAGCTGGACTGCTTTTTTTTCAGTTTGCAGCATCCGACGATGTATTCTTTATAGTATTCATTTAAGGTAGCTCAAACATCAAAGGTTTTAGTGAAGTGCAAAGAGTTGGGCGTGTTGATAGGTGAAAGTGATAACCTCAAACTATTTAGAACTCCTGTTTTTATTTCCCGGCGCATATCCAATGCTCTCTCTCTTTTTCGTAGCTTGGTGAATGTTGCAGGCCAATGAAAACAAGCAGATAATTGTTTCACTGTCTCATTGCATTAGGGTGCAGTTTAGTAATTTCTGTTACCTAATCGCCAAAAAGTAGATAGTGTTGCTTAGCATAACCACCTGTTGTTATAGTAAAATTTAATGGAATTTTTGACATCATTACAATGCTTGTCTTGCCTCAGGTTTTCCCAAGTGATGGCATGTGGCTACAGAAATCTTCACGGGAACATTTGATGCAGTGCCAGAAATGTCGAACTTTTGTTCATGAGCCTGCCGGGCAGACATTTTCAAGTGCAAGCCTCATCGACGAAACCATTATGGACACAATATTGAATAGGACAAGGACAAACCACTTGTGGATCCTGCCATTTATGACGCTCTAAAAGGTATGCTCCAGGCCACCAGCATATTATTGCATGTAATGTATTGCCATAATTCACAGCTCTTTCAATTTTCAAAATGTGTAGATTTTTTATACTGTAGCAATGCAAGTTTCTGTGCAATGTTTGATAGACAAAAAGAAATGCTCCACTTTTGTGACCTTTATGTCTATGCTTTTTAAAGCATTTTTCAGGTATTACCTGGAGCACAATTGTAACAACCCTGAAGAGGTCCTGCAGAGATATACCTGACCCAGAAAAATAGTCGCCTGCAAAATTGAAGACAAAATTGAGGACAAAAGTGGTAGTTTTCCTGTAACAGTGATATCGAAAATATATGTGTGCGTCGCTCATTCCTGTACTCTTTATCGTTCCAGAGGTGTTGCCACACTGTGGCCCTTCTGTGTGACTGTGGGCGCCAATTAAGGCACCTGCAGGCCAATACAGAACCAATGCACGTGTATTGCTCCAATAGGGAAATAAAGAACCAATACACTAATAGTACAGCTCCAATAGGCATATACGGAGCCAATACACCAATATAGCTCCAATAAGCAAATACAGACCCAATACACCAATATAGTAGCCCCAATAGGTGAATACAGAACCAATAGACTAATAGGCCTATTGGTGTCAATAATCTGATAGGCTATTGGTTTCTCTATTGGTAATTTTTGCTAGGGATAGAGCTCGTTGGCCGGGTGTACGAAGTGTTCGGTGAAACGCTTGACGACGGTCTCGTAGGAGAGCAGCTCGTCCGCAGAAAGTGGAAAAGTGTCGAGTAACGGACGAATTTCGGGGCCCATACAGTATAAAAGTGAGCATACCTGTACTTCGGCAGAGGCGTACTCCGGAGACCGCTGTGTAGTCCTCGTAGCGTGTTTTCCACGTTGGCCATGACGCAGCGTTGCTGAAGTGAAATCCCAAGCCACTTGCCTTCGAGAGTCGGTTGCTTGTTGGCCATGATTTCTTCTGCTGCCGCGCTGAGATGTGAAGGCGTCTATTCGGCCACTTCTGACACCATGTTGTGTTCTGTGTCGGCTCAGACGCTATGTGCGTCGGAGCCAGAGAGATACATCCGCACATATGAGCGTCGCAAAACCAAGTGCTTTATTCCGACACACCCATCCCAGTCCCTCACACGGGCGGCGCCACCAGACAGCTGACTGAACACAGGTGACACCACAACATTCATCATACAAACTAGCGGCCAGTAAACCACTTTATTGTAATGGCATCGATGTTTACATGAAATGAGGGACAAGTGAGTAGTGTTTTACAAGATGCACCGGCGAGTATCGTTCATAATCGTCGGTACGCATAAAGGTACGTACTATGTGCAGCCCCACCGCAGATATCCAGAGCACAGCTGTCCACCGCTGAAGGAAAAAATACATAGAACTGCACGAATCCGTGTCAACATAAAGTCCCTGCACTTTTACGATGGTTTCGTATGACTCTGCTCACAGTACCAGTATCTTGCAGCTTGAACATAACCGCGTAACTTTCACAGGCGTCGAATGGTGCGTGCGCCACTGTCAGTCTCCTGGTGCTCATTGCCCGCTTTCGTTCGTTGTCACCCATTCAAGAAGTTTCATTATTTAAAACATTTGAGCGTTCGTGCTCAATACGCTTCCCGTGACTTAAAATTAAAGGGCAACTCTTTTTTTATGTGAATCTATTTGAAGTTCTACAAATAAAGTAGGCAATTAAAAGGCTTAGATGGTGTTTCACCTGCTTCCGCCGGCGGTTCGCTGTCGTCGCTCCGATGATGGCGCCACCTGATAGCGTGGACGCGCAACTCACATGTCCCCCCCCTGACTAAATGTTTATGCCACGCTTCGGTTGACGCTTGTCGAAGGGACGAACGACAGCATTTAGTCTGACTGTTCGCGATGTTGGCTTGTCGTTCAGTTCGTGTGTACACCGCACCATGCGTATATTTACTAGATATGAGTGCCCGCTTGACACCACAATGACGTAAATAAACCTCGCTGAGTGAGAGACAGCTGTGTGCTCCGAGAAGAAACGATGTGCATTTCCATTTATACAGAAAAATAGAGATGTGCATGCAGTTCTGCATTCTGCCAATTGCACTGAGGCGTCTCGCAACTGATGTCATGTCGGGTAATCACGACAACGAAGTTTACCGATTAGATTTTTTTTGGGGGGGGGGGGGGGGCGAAATTAAACTGTGAGCGTTGGGGGCTGCCTGCCCTGTCGGGCCATCATGCAGGCACTCATGCCAGTGCCTACTTATGTACTGTGTGCGCGACAGCACGAGTGCGCGCTGGTATGTCCATTCGCATGCGTGTATGCGTGGAGTATTAGCGCTGCGTTTTATCGTACTTCAACGTCTGAAGAAACAAATTTGGATTTTCGAAACGGCTGAAGTGGTGTAGTCGTTCGGGCGGCGCAGTGGTGGTTCAAAGCAGCAGTGTCTCAGTCCTGTGTAGAGTTGTTTTTTTATTCATTTTTTCCAGCTGTTATTTCTTAGCAGTGATCATGTTACCGCTTCGACGCCGAAGTAACTTATTTATTAGCATCGGCGACGGTGACGGACGCACCAGCCAGCCCGTCAGCGGTCCACCCTGACTCGCGAGCACAACAGCGACAGTGCCGAAGGCGGAATGCGAGTGGCATGTTACTTTTTTGTCGCACGGTGACAGGCGCCAACCGCTTGACTGTGAGATGCGTAGTGCGGTCGACACGCGAGCATGTACGCGTGTACGCACACTCGTACATTCGCACGAATGAGTTTGTTGGTGAGCGATGTACATTGCACGCACGCACGTACAGCTACTTCCAAAATTGTACATTGGCAGGGTTCTCCCCTGGGGGCACAATGTAGTACATGCCTTAATATATGCATGCATGCACTTCATACATGCATTTTTTAACAGTGTACAAGCACTGCTCAAACAAATTTCACAATCTTTTATAGCATGTCCACCCAGCCGCAGCTTCAGTTCACAATAAGAGATTGCTTCTCTTTCTGTGTTTAAACAACATGACCACATGCAAATTTTATATGGTTGACTCGAAGAGAGCAGTGGTTATGCCATCTCATGCCATATCTCTACAGTCGACACGCGCAATGTCTTGCGCTACAATGTCACAGCTTAGAACTTGCAGTGCTTCAAGGTTGTACGCAAGTACATATTTACAAAAGCTCCTTAATCATTCTTCCCTTATTTTAGACTTGAAGCTAGCCCTTACAACACTAAGTTTGCCTTAGTCATGGTTTGCTGAACAGCTGTTGATATGAAATAAAGCACCGTATCCCAAAACAAGCGTCCTTAACTGACACAACATCTTGTTCAGTGTTGCCATCCATTTACAGTGTTATCAGGACAACAGCTTTAATGAAGCGTGTGTGTGCTCAGCTCATCAAGATTCAGGGCTTTTTTAGAATGGATTGTGCGGGCAAGTTTCAGTCACTCACTTTCCACACCACACTTCTACGGTGTGATTGACAGGTCTCCTCAAGACCACTTGTATTCATATTTTGACCCTAATTTACACAACATTTGCCACCATGACTCTACCGATCGTGACACAACCTTTATGTGTGGCATGTGTTGTTGTGCATCACGTATGAATGCCAATTTATCCTTCATAGAAAGGCAGCAAGTACTGTTAGCACGCACCTACTGTGTTGTGACGAGACAGAGACAAGTGCCTTTTTCGCAGCTGCCCATCCCTCAAAATTCAAAGGTGTGCTCTAGAAGCCAAACATGGGTGCCTTGATAAGAGCAGTTTCAGAAAAAAAAAGTTCTTGAACCTAATCTAAGCAGTCTTCCATGAACAGTGCCACAAAAGCCAAATTATGTCTCCGGAAGTCAAATGGGCTTCTGGAACATTTGTGAGCAGTCAGCTTTGCCTTCTTTGTTTATTCGCATTAACTTTACCTTCCTTGACTTCTTCCATTCTTTTTATTCTATCTCATCTGTTATTACCCCTTTATAACCAAGCATTACTTTGCTGATCATGTTGCCTTGGCTATTCATGTCTTTATTTCCCTGAACCTTACTTTTACAAGGCTATGGCAAGTAGGTAGTGCTTCATAGAAGGAATTGTAAATACAGTAGACTCCCTTTAAGACGAACTCGAGGGGACCATGACAATTTGTTCATCTTATCAGAAGTTTGTCTTATCAGAAGTGCCTCCAAGAATGGATTGGCCACGTGCCCAGGTGGATCCAAACATCTTACTTCAAAAAGTCAATCAAGTAGATTTGCAAATGAGAAAAAAATACAAATGAAACCACATTTTTACCCAACTTGAAAACTGTCTTCAAGCACTGGCAAGAAGCCATAAATAACATTTCATCTAATGATTTTAAGTATCCTCCAGTATCTCCATGCTGCTGGGAAAGGTTGTTTATTAGAAAACTTAAGCAGGCGCAAGCTATCTCCCATATTCTTCGAAAGCACTTCAAGCACTTCTTCAGTGAGCATGTCAGTTGTGTTGCCAGTCAATGCGTCAGGCATTGTGGCGCATCTTTGAGGATATTCACATATGCATTCATGTCCACCAGGACTCCTTTACTGCCCAAACTAGAAACTAGGCCTGTCTTTCTTCAGGGTAGTTTTCCTGCACTTGCCCCAGGAAGTGCTGATCAGCCAAAAGATCTATGTGTACACTTTGTTGTGGATAAAAAGCAGCATTCACTTTTTATTGCGATAGCAATTATATGGACAGTCTCGGCTGGTTTTTGCCGTCCCCGCCGTCGCCGTCATGTACCGTATATGTATAAGGATGTATATATGTATAAAAACCCCAAAGAAAAATAATTCGGATAAATGCTTCCGACGCGTGGAATCGAACCAGGAACCCCTCACTCCGCAGCGCGTGGCGCTAACCACTACGCCACGAAGAGCAGACGCTTCAAGGAGCTAACGGCGAGCCTTATATCACACCCTTTACCGCTGGCAGGACTCAGAGACGGCAGGCGCTTATAGCGTTTCTTCACTACCAGCGAGATGGCGCGAGGAGCGCGACGGGCGGCCGCCTTTGCAACAGGAACGCTGTTGAAACTGAGAGTATCCATTGTGACAGCTTATTCGCGCTCGTTCGGTGTATATCCGCGCGGTCGTTTCGTGCGTGCTTCACTTCATAGTTCGCGCTTACGTTCTGTTTGTTCATTTAGCGGCCTCCCCTAGATTTGTATGCGTGCTTTGTGACACACAACGTATAAAGCCCTTCGTACAAGCACGCGCTGCCCACGGGAGGCGCTCCTTAGCAAGTGCATGTTTGCTACAATTAATATTGCTCCTGAAGCTGCCAGCCTCACTTCGTATAGCATTACAGTTTCTTGCTATCGCATTCATTGCTTCGCCCTCGCGGCGAAACTGTGACTTTTTTTATATCTGCCCCCTTTTTCTTGCCCCTTTATGGGAGCCCAGGTCCTCCCTTGTTGTTTTGTTGTGCTTTGCTTTACCTCTGCTCTACTAGTTGGGGGCAGGGGGGTGGGGGGGAAGAGAAGGGGGCAACTTTATTCAAGTGCCCAGAGTCTCTGTGCAAGCCCTCTTGGATTCTTTTGCCTTGTTTTCCTTTGTACTCTCCCTGTAGGTGCTGAACAGGAGGTGGGGAGACAACAAAAGGGCCCAAGAAGGCAGGGTGCCCCTAGCACTTGGGGTCCCCAACAATAAAACTCTGAATTTTTATTGCTGGCACCTAAGTGGCTTTGCTTACTTAGTCTTTGGTTCTTTTGTACTCTCCTTGGTGGGGAGACAACAAAAGAACCCAGGTGCCCAGTTCTTGGGGCCCTCTACAATAAACTTGGGAAGGCTGTCCACAGCACTGGGAAAGTTCTTAACAAAAGGTTACCTGTGAGGGGGTTCGTCTTAAGAGGATTTCTTTTGCATTGAGTCTATGGAAAACCAAGCATACCCATTTTGTTTATTTTATTTTATGTAAATGATGCACTCTGTAAATGCAGAACAACTAGAGGAAAACGAGGATATAAAGGCCTAATGCTACCCGGACAGTGCATAGCAGCTGTCATTGCACTGTCTGAAGCACTGCCGTATAGCCATTAATCTATCCAACCAAAATGTATACAAGAATCACAGTGTTTATTTTGGGTAGCTGGTATCTCCTCAGCAATTAACATATTAACAGCACAAGTAAAAGACAAGGACTACGAAATGTACTCCACCTTTAACTTTTTTTGTCCTCATGATTTGCATGAGCCAATAATCTCTTTAGCTGAGGAGCCTGGTTGCATTCATACAAAATACGACCTCAGTATAAAAATTATTCATGTCCGAAGCATAGCTTGATTCAGTGGCTTTGATGTGCTTTCAAGTTATTAATAAATTATTATTATTATTATCATCATCATCATGAAGCATCTTGTAGGCAGCTGGCTTCTCAGCATAGGAATACTCAACATCAACATGCCAGTATAGAAACTTCCAGCAGCACTCTCGGACCGCCGATCCAGGAGCCAACTTGTCATCTGCTATAGCACAGGAGACAAGTCTCCAAGCCATCTGGGCCATACCTCCCTTCTTTGGGCTGTTTGTGGCCATGGAGCAGCCTGCACATGTTGCTGTGTTTGCATGACGCATGTGATGTTTTTCGCTCACTAGTGCACTTTAAAAGTCTATTGACAGTGCGTCACTGTGTTTACAATTGCACCTACCACAAAAAGAAAAGAAATTCTGCTTGTAAACAACTGTGCAGCATGTGCACAACTTTGCGCAAGAGGAGTGTGGCTGCAAAATCTATTTGTCGCATACATTTCCGGCTGATGTGGACTTGAAGGGACAGTTGATCACTGTGGTTAGTAGAAAGGGTTTTTTTTCCTTCATCGTGATCACGTGCATGTACTGGAATTTTGTGGACAGGAACCAGTGCTCGGAACCCCACCCCAATGCTTCACTGCTGTCAGGAGTCTAGTTCGTATGAGTACTTTTTATTTGTATTTCAGGGACAAAGCGTTTGCAATCACTCCCAGAATTTGAAAGGCCGGCCACCCAACTAATGGATAAAGCATGCGGAGCAAACACCCGTATGGGTCCATCCTGAGCAGAGCAAACTAGGCAGGCGTGTAGCTAACAAACTGAATTGGAACAGTACATCTCATTGGCACTTTTTGTGCTAAGAATGTTTCTCATAAAGGAGAAATGTGGAAATCTCACCATGCAGTTGCAAAACTAAAGTCAATAATGAACCCCGTTAAGCAGACCCACCCAGATAAATTCATGACTGCAATAAATGTGAAAAAAGTTAAAACCGATTAGAACCAAAAAATTCTAGCAGGTTTCATGCACTGCAGGAGCTGATGTTATGCAAAAAGGCCAGCATGATTATGTGTTAGCCAAAATTAGCCATCACAGAGAAGGTTAGCACACAATAGCCGATGATTAACCAAGATGAGGGAACTCCAGCCAAAACTAGCTACTGTGTTGGGTGTTGAAGGAGAAAATGCCTCATTTGCCATGGCTTATACATCACGCCATAACATCTATATGATGCCATGCATGTTAATATATGTATCAGGTTAAGAAGTGGCTGTAATGACATGTCATTGCAATCATGTCATGTCTTATCACATGCTCCTAATGTATGCACACGGCAACTATGTTAATTAAACGATCACAACAGCTTCACAACATATATATCGTATGAGCTGAGTCAGTCATTTTGTGACTTAAGACATGCTTGTCATGAATATTAGTGTCGTGACCTATCATCACTCAGCATTGTCACCTCACTCATCAAGTAATCTCTCCCGCACCCCAAACTCACAAAATCTCGGGAAATCGTGTGGTGCCACCTCCAAACACACTCTTTCTTATGCCACCAATTACTCAGTCACGTGTACCCTGAACTGTTTAGCCCGCACTGCACACAATGTGGGTCTAGTCGACACCCTCGCACACATATTCTGGGACTGCTGCGAGGACCCATCGCTTTCCGATCACCTGATCACTCCTTCGCCTGGAGCATGGCACCATTCTCTGCGACTCATGCCTCGAGAAACAACTTCAGACCATTAAACAAGCAAAGAAGGTGGCGGCCAGGCGCTGCGTGACTGCTATACCTCAGTGAAATTTTTTTCCCTTAAATAAAGTTCTCTCTATGACGTTTGCTATCAGCTGACGTCAAGTGATACAGATTATTTTAAGGGAAAAATAGTGAAGCCATACCCATGGCATCATGAGGGTACTATGTCATATACATCATGAGGTATCATCAGGTATAGACCTGCATGCAGTGATATTCATGTCATGAAATATGTTTCATTTGCATGAAATACTCATCTCATGCAGTGTTAATTTGACCATGTCATGTCATGAACATCAGTGTAACTCGTACCACACCCATTTCGACCCCCTTCCATTATTTCTCTTTTGTTTAATGATATTTATGTCACATGTCATGAACATGACTATAACTCATATCACAATCCTTGAACTCTACCTTTCATTTGACACCCATCTTGACCCCCTCCTGTTAGTTTTTGCTTTGTCATGCTCACGTCATATCGTGTTGTTCATGCCAATAACACAACTAATTGATATGAAATCTCTGGACGTATATCTTTCATTTGACACCCATCTCGACCCTTCCGGTAGTTGTATTTTTGCAGAGTCATCATCATGACATGAGCATGTTGTGCCATCATGAACATGACTACGGCCAATACCACATTCTTTGAGAAGTGCCTTTCTTTTCACACCCATCTCGACCCCCTTCCAGTACCTTTATTTTGCAGAGTCGTGCTCATGTCGTGCCATGAACATGACTATGGTCAATATCACATCCTTCGACATGCGCCTTTCAAATGACACCCATCTCGACTGCCTTTCTACAGTTTCAAGCTTTTCTTTTTATTGTGCGTCATTGTCACGCTTTGACAGATTCAAGCATTCTTTAATCATGACTGGGTCATTATTATGGTGCACCCTCATTATTGAAACCGCTGTAATCTAACTTTTGTACCTTGGAAACTTTAATTTTCAACCTTTGATTACTTGACCGGCAACCGACTTTCATAGTCATGGTCATGAGCATGATATAAAGCTTGGCTATCATGCTAATTATACCTTAGTCATGTCTGCATTGGATTAAGGGATAGTTTGATATATCATGATACATGATTGGTCACTGATTTCTCAAGGTACCATTTCTTTCTGATAATTTACCATAATTTTGGAACTCTCCTCGTTTCAGCTCACTTTAATTGCATTAAGGCTCCCATCTTAATGAGTGGGAGCATTGTTAGCAAAATCAACAGTATTCCTATTGTGAGGTGAGTCATCTTAAAACAGTAACTCAAACAAAATAGAGAAGACATGGTCTGCAGTTTTCCCGTTTTACTGCTACCATCTGGCCCCGCTGGTACCGACTCCGCCCATGCAAGAGCATGCAAAACAATGCCATTCACAACTGTCCTGCCTATAAACCAAGTCCCACACACTCACAAATGAACTTACATAAGGCTGTGAAACTTACAATGCTGGAAGCATTTCTCATTTGCAGTTCTTACATTGTTTACAATAAACTGCAGCCATGCAGGCTAAAAAAAGAAAGGGCAATATTAAGGTAAAAGAAACATTGGAAGAATGTACTTATGGACGCTTCGCAACACTGAAAGATAACATGAAGGTACTAGCATTTATTTTTTCTCAAGGTTGAGTCTCCGACGAGGTAATATTTGTGAACCAAAGTTCAACCAGTGCAAGTTGGAATGAGTAAGTCTACAAGTTTGAGGGGTATTGATCCCGTGGTCTCGTCAGTCTTAGTATGCTCCAGATAGCAACACATGTCAGTTCAAAATAGCTCAACTTATCCCGGCAATGGTAGATCCTCGTTCCCAGTGACGCGATGTTGAATACGTATTTTGGGCCTGAGCCTGAGTGTGGTGCACTCACTTTAACCATGTATGGTTTCAGCTCCACCCGTAATTGAGGACGACCAAGCTTGTGCATTGTAAATGGTATTTTTAATTAAGGGAGACAAATTAATTATATGTTTTTGTTCAGCCAGCGGGGTAACAATACGTAGCACCAAGGCCTATAGGCAGGAATTTTTTTTAGGAGGGGCCACCTGCTGAAGGCCTCGACTACTTGAGAAAAAAAAAACATTATTATTATTATTATATTATTATTATTATTATTATTATTATTATTATAAGGTTTCAGTAAAAATCTCAGTATGTCCGATAAGTTACTTTTACATGCAATGTTACCTATTAATACACTTAAATTTTCTTATTAGCAATACGCTGTGTTGTGAACACAACCCCGAACCAAAATTTCGTCAGGGGCCCGGGCCCCTAGGTCACCTCCCCTGGCTACGGGTGTGGTAGCGCCTTAAAGAATAAATTAATAAAGCACAAACTGTGGGTTTACTGCATTTCAAGCTGAGTCAATAATGAGAGGATGCAGTCCAAATAATAGAGCACAGATGCAGGTGAGCCTAATATATGTAGGATGGCATGACACAATAAGAATTTTGTTATGCACACACACAAGAAAAAAAGGGTGAGATGATGCAGTCGAAATAATAGAGCATAGATGCAGGCGCACCTAATATATGTAAGAATTAAGGTATGACACAATAAGAATTTTGTTGTACACACACAAGAAAAAGGGAACAATACAATGTAATTAACTGTACAACATGCTACACAGCACTGTAGTTTCAACATCTGGTACATGGCCATTTGCAATGTCATAATAGTGTAAGTATCAAATGAAATATTGACAGGATCATTAAATGACAATTAGTAAAAACTGCGTACAGCACAGTCCTTCTTTTTCGTAGTAAACTACTACAACATATTGTTGAACAAGTTTATTGCTGAAATGATATCATAATATTGCAGTGAAACCCTCTTCTCACATGAGCTACCATTTGGGAACAATGCTGCTGTCACCATGTACATGTATTTATCTGCAGGAGCATGCATTAAAACCTGACACCTTTTAATACTCTAACTAACTGTGTAATAAAAAGCCGTACTATTAGATCACTGGCTAAAATGTGAATCCTCCCATTCATGACAAAGAGCTTCAATTCCATGGAGCCCTTCATAATCCACATTTTTCTCAACAAGGATGGCATGCGCCTGTAAGAGCTGTGGTCAATTTTGCATGCTACACTTTAAAAGACATATTTGGCAGGGCCTCCTTTTAATACTCTGGTTGTGGGCTCCAGACAATGGGCGTGCTTTGTCCTCTACAAAAGCCGAGTTGATAACTCGGCTTAAACTGGTGGTGCACTGCAAGCGTGCCATTACAGGTTTTCAAAAATACTGATCTATGGCTTTATATCTCGTTGACCAAAAGTTTCAACTGCCCTACTTTAAGAGTAAAGCTTGAATAGTGAACTATAGGTCTAATTTTATAATTACTAATGAACTATAGAATTAAATTTTGTAATGACTACACTAGTGCATGTTTGAGAAAATTTTGTTATATCTGTACAAGTACAACCAAGTAGTCAAGCTGACTGGAAGGAATTTGAGGAGCGGAGACTTTCATTCACCACTGCTGCTTTACGCTTTGACCCTTGTAAAAGAGACATTTGGATGTAAAGATGTCAATTATCTGCATAGTTGGCTGCTTCCTCCTCCCTTTAGTGCACCTCTTTTGTAACATACATACTGCTGGCTATTATAAAGGACAAATAACCTTAAATTTTGTTCAACCGTCTTCCTAACAGGTATTTTAACTCTAAATGTTTCTAACGAGGTATTTTAACTCTAAATGCAGTGCTGGTACTGCTGCCAGCAGTGGAGTTGTTGTGGAAACAAAAGGAAATAGTAACCAAGTAATGGCTACTATTCTCATTGACACAGTCTGATTCTGATTGACACAGTCTGCCAAGCAAATAATTTAACATTGAGGCCAATAGTACCCTTTACAACAGGCCGTATACTTCATTAATGGTCGTTGTGTGCCTGTATCGATGTAAGGGTTGATCAGAAAATGAAAGCATGGCACCCTGCTTATGAGAGACTCCTCACATAAGGGACAGAGATTGCTCCCTGGTGCACGTCTGTTATGAGGGGTTCAACTGTAGTAGTGTGTCCCAGTCATCATTGTTTTCAGGAATTTACCTCCTAGAAATTAAGGTAAAAATCATAACAAGCACCATTTTATTGATGCTGTGCCCTTACAGTTTGCATTGCTCATCATAAGTGACATGTTCATCTGCACTGGGTTGTTTCTGAGCCACATGGTTCATACTGGAATGAGGATATTTACTCGATACCTTGCCTATAAGCTCAGCCACTGGATAAAAGTGACAGCTATGTGGCATAAGTCACATTAACTCCGTTTTCCAGAATTTCATGTATTACATCTGGTGGCAGTTGCCCACATGTTACGTAGAAGTATGGCATTTGAAGGAGGGTAGATGCCTCAAATTTACTCTATAAACATGCCTGTTCACAAGGCTGTTAACACAATTTCTTGAAGACATGCCTGGCACATTACCTCGCCCGTCAAGTTTGCTGCTTGAGCTGACACCAAGCAGTACTGGCTTAGTCTTTCACTAGAGAAGCAACATGAAAGCCCTCAGGATGATTCATAGAGAGATTGTCATTACAGAAGCTAATAAAAGTCCTTTCACCTGCTTTGTGGCTTTTCCACATATTGAATGTCAACCATGTACTTCGAAACGTACAGGAATACCTAATACAGTGGATGTTGGAACGACCGCCCCTGCAGCTTAGTTGCAGAGCATCGGATGTGTTCTACAAGGGTTGTGGGTTCAATCCCCACTGATGGCCAGTGTTGTTTCGTCCAGTTTAATCCCTTTCCATGAATGTCACGACTGCTACACTACAGCTAAAATCTACAAATAGCTTCCCCTATGCCTTCCTTGGCCTTTTTGTCTGTTAGCCTCATGATGTTGTGTCTAACAAAAAAGAGCCCTTGTCCTTTCCCCTTTTGTTAACCCATAGTCAAGCTCTGTTACCAAGTCGGCTGCAATGTGGCAGTGAAGCCACATTTGCAGTGAAATGGCTATGCACTAACTAGAGAATGATGCCGTGAAGACATGGATGAGCACAATCATTAACTGACTTTATTCAGTGGATGCTGTGCTCCAAATGTCCAAGGCACGAAGATTTTGGGCAAAAGCTGTGATACCACTGCCCGTGAACTGATAGAAGCTTTTATTTTATATCCCATTAAGAGTGGATGGTTGTGTGACTATGTCAATTTCTTTATTGCATAGTGAATTGAGGCTCTTGTGCAGCTTGTTGTGATCTGCTGACCATGACAATGTGATCAGCATTATTGTGCGTGTACGTATTGACAGCCGCAAAAAATCAAGTCAGTTGAAAAATTACACTTGCTTACATCCTTACTGCATCTCTGTCTAATTGCAAATACCTTTTTTTATTGGAAGTATAAACAACATGCCCAGCTGAACATTTTATTGAAACTATATTTCTGCAGAAATCGGGGATTTGTATAGGTTTAAAGGCTGCCGCTATTCTTAATGATCTTTGCTTGAGCAAGTTTGACAGCGGCTTAAAGGAGGCTTTAGGTGAACATGTCATTAGGGTATGTCGTTATGTTGATGATTACTTGATTTCTTGCAGCAAGGATGACTTTGAAGCTGTCGTCACCCATGTAAGTGAACAATTTAAAGTTAATGGAGATGGCGTGAGATTTACAAAAGAACTGTCTCAGAGAAACATAATACAATTTCTACATATCTCTGACATTTGACCACGTGTGCTACCCTACAGCTTCTAAGCTGTTGTTGAACTTTCACTCCAAGCATTCGAAAGTAGTAAAAAACAGAATAGCCATATCATGTCTAAAGTCATCATTAACAAAATCATGTGTGCACCAATTGAACAAAAGCTTTAATGCACAGGTCAAGCATCTTTTAGAAGCTGGTTGCCCTAGCTTAGCTGTAGCCACTGTAGCTGAACGCCTAAAGAAGTTGGTTTTGACTGGAATGCATGCCATAGCAGAAAGTAGTAATAGCAGGAAAAGAGTCATGAGTATTCCATATATGCATACAGTTTTGCACACGCTTAAGAAAGTGGGAAGTAGATTTGGGGTTAACATTGTGTTTATGGCTCCCAATAAGTTAGGCAAGATTTGTGCTGCCATGCACAGAAATAATTAGTTGCTGCAAGGAAAAAAGCAAACAGATATTTGTCAGGTAAGCACACTGCCAACAATAATTTTACTGTCAGATGGGTGTGGTTTATAATTCCTTTTAGCTGTGGCGGTTCTGTGTAGGGCGAACAGCGCGTTGTAGTAATCAGAGATTAATTGAACATAAGGTCGCTATCAGGTGGAACGCGTCTAATCTATCGTTGCATTGCCGGGACTCTAACTGCAAGCCCAAGTTAGATGAATGTACGATTCTGTACAGACATAAGAATGAACAAACGCATTTAATGGCTAAGGCCTGGCACAATAGTATCAGTGAAAGTGTGTGCATGAGAACGTCGATTAGCTTAAACAGAGAAGTGATAGAATGCCTTAACAGTTGTTTCTCGTGTAGACCGGTGCGTGTAACCATTTGAACAGGTGGCGCTACCATTCCTGAGCATGCACTCATAAGTTGTTTGTCTTCTTCCTTTTTTGCTTTTATGCTCTGCTTCAATTGATAGTCACTGTTTGTGTTGTCCACTTCTCTCTCCTCGTGTCCATGTTTTGCACACCTGTTCTTTTCATTATGGCATCCTTACCACTCGCTGAGCTTTCTGTCCCTTTTGAGCCACCTTTACCACGCGCATGTTTTGCAAGCAGCAGTACATAGCTAGGAGTAATCGTCACCTCATTTAGAGACAAAGGAATTGAAGATTTCTATCTCATCGTATAAAGCAGAAAGTATAATTCTCTGCAGTTTGCAAGTGACAGATTGTGGGTGCTCTCTATATTAGACACCGCCAGCTGTACAAAAGTAGGCATGCCAAGTTCAAACAAACAAGTACTGAAATTGGAAGCGGTGTTGGGAACTTTGCAAAGCACACGAGGCACTTTTGTTAGTGATGCTTCTCACTTTGGCCAACTGTGTACTTTGCTTGGGGGCGACAAGAGGAAAGTTCTCAATCCTCTGCCGTACGACAGATTTCACTCGTTTCACTAGACAAGCGCACAGCTGCCAATTCAAGTCACCTATACAAGGCACACAAAGAAGCAACAGTGTGCACTTCTTACAACGAACAAAACAACCAAGAACCCAAACAAAATGTTTCAATTATGACTTTTCACCAGATCACTCAGAACACTATGTTTCTTAAGTTAGAGTGATCCTGTGAGGACTATTACAGCTAAGTTTGCCAGTGTAGGTTAGGAAGGAAGGACGGAAAAGGGAAATAAAGGCAGAGAGGTTAACCAGACAGAAAGGCGTCCGGTTGGCCTACACTGGGGAATGGGAAGAGGAAATAGAAAGATGGGAGAGAGAGAGAGAAGGGGAACAAAGAAAGAGACATTGTAGGATGACTCCATCAGTTAAGGCATTTGCTCAACCCGTCGTCTTCAAGAAGCGCAAAAGTGCCTTCAGTGCCTTGCGGGCCGACGAGCGGTGAGGGCAGTGTTCAAGAAGCATCTGCATGGAAAGTGGCCGATCGCTGAGTCGTCGTAGCATCTGAACAAGGTGTTTCCTTTCCGCATCGAATCGTGGGCAGTGGCAGAGCAAACGGTCGAGGGTCCTCGTTCGGTGTCACACATCTCGCATGCTGCACCGTCAGTGGCTCCAATTAATCGGTTGTATGCCTTTGTGAGGCAACTCCCTGCCAAAGTCAACAAAGAAGTGAGGCATCATGTCGAGGAAGTCCTGATGGAGGGCGGAGATTCAGGAAAGGATTTCGTTGGTGCAGTCGCGTTCTTCTGATGTTTAGCGAGTTCCACTCAGCCATCGAGAGACTGCTTGCCAGGTGCTGAACCTGCATTGCAGCATCTGTCCTTACAGCAGAATCGAAACAATGTTCACTTCTTGATTTAAAGTGCGAGCTGCGCGATCTGTGGAGTCGTTTCCACTGATTCCACAGTGACTGGGCACCCACTGAAAGTCAATCTCGTGGCCATTTTTTATGAGGTGGTGGTGAAACACAATTATATCGTACATGAGCTGCTTGTGGCATCCGCACCTAAGAAATGACCGTATGCACTGTAACGCGTCCTTCGAAGCCGAAAACACAGCCCATTTTCTTGGCCTCTCAGTGCTAACGAATTCTAGTGCATGACGCAGAGCTGTGAGTTCTGTCACCGTGGACGTCGTGACATAAGACGTCTTCAGTTTAAGCGTTATCCCCCGCATTGGCACAACCACGCTGTTGTTGGTTAAATTTTAGTCATTGTGGGTTAAGTTTTAGAAAAGAAGATGGAGGCCAACAGTGTTTTTCAATTTTGCACTGAAATTTGAAGACCTGAATGTGACTGTGACATAGCATATTTCAAGGTACATTTTTCATATTTTTCCTTATGTGGAGTCCCTGGTCTATTTTTATGCACTATGTATTAATATTTAGAGATAAGAATTATGTGTATGCTTAGACACTATCAGAATTTTCACTTTCCTTGAAGAGGAGTATCTACAGTGCACTATCGTAATATCTACAGGCCCTGCTCTGTAAAAATATGCAGACATTATACAACCATCTACTGTAAAATTTACATAGCCAGCAAGATCACTGCAACCGTGTCACACTTTTGATGTATTTTTACGCAATATAATTTAAGGTCGCAGTTAAAATACAAAATCAGCGTCTTTGTGTATGCGCTCATTCGACACACTTTTACAACACATAACTTGTTACTTTCATGCTACAGCTGACACTTTTCAAGCGTCGGAATGTTCAGCAGGGTATTCAGCCCAACGGACATACCAGAATTTTATTTCGGGGGCTCGGGGTTCGGACCCTCT